>OZ020167.1:13354778-13564604 GCA_963971145.1 Sussaba pulchella | reverse complement strand
AAAAGAAAAATAACGTTTGCCGGTGGAGACTCGACATTCTCGGGTTATTCCACCCTCGGAGAGATCTCGGGCTGCGTTCAACGAGAAGAAGAAGAAGAAAGGAAGATTATCCCCGTCTGCGTGATTCTTGGAGCTGATCCACAGCCGGGCAACGGATTTTCTTTGGCCGTAAGCGCTCCGGAAAGCACGGAGAGACGAATGATAAACGAGAGAACAAAAAAACGACTCTCCGGTGACGCACGTCCACCCACCCCCCCCCCCCCCCCTCCAGAGGGTGTTCTTAAAATTTTGGGCTCGTGAGACGTCGAAGAAAGAAGAATAAGAAGCGAAAAAGAAACGTTTTCGTGGCGAATAGAATGAGCTGGCACGCACGGGTTCGGGAAACTAGTTTTTAAGATCCATATCCGGTGTGTTCGGTCGCAACGTTTAATTATAATATACGTGCCACTTGGCCGCCATTCGACCTCGACCCTTATTTCACTGATGGCTAATTCGTTTCCGGCGTTGAGAATAGAATCTCGGCACCCGCTGGTCGGTTTTTTTTTTAAAATTAATTAATTTTATTACTTCTTTTTCGCTTTGATTATGGTTTGGTTGTTTGATAACGAAATTGCAGTTTTCCAGAAGTCGGTACGTTTTTATTCTCAGGGCTCACACTTCGGTGGAATTTTATAGTGGGTCTACAATTCACTCCACGCGCTGAAAAGTTGTCCTTTGAATTCGAGTTTTTGTTATTATGTTATGTAAAAAAACGCCACAGTCTTGTCTTACGAAGGGTCTAAGCACGAATCGCGATCAAAGATCGAACTTCGTTACATCGTTGGTCATTTTTCCATCTTCGTCAGTTCGGTCCCTTCGTTTTCTTTTCATCGGTTGAAATTCAACCGAAAGATCGTAAATTCCAACGATTGAGACTTCGAAACAGTGCGGTCGGTTGTTCGAGTGGAAACAAAAATCGCTTGTGGTGGTTGAAACAACAATCTACAGAGAAATCGCAAAGAGCCGTTTCTCTCTCTGTCTCTCGCTCTTCTCTCTCTCGAACTCTCGTCGAGTTTGTGAAGTGTGCGGGCGGGCCACCGGAAGTCGAGGAGATCCGCTACAAACGGACTGACAAATAGACGTCTAGCAGTAACAGCAGCAGTGGCTCGACGAGTCCGCACGCCATTAAAATTAATCCGACGTCGCCGGGGGCCTTTGGTTCGTCCTGCCGGCTCGCTCGCTGGCTGCCTCTGCGATTCTCTCCAATATTTATCTCTTTCTCTCTCTCTATCTCTCACTCTATCTCTCCCTCTTCCTTTCTCTCTCTCTCTCTCTCTCTCTCTCTCTCTATCTCTTTCTCTCTCTCTCTCTCTCTCTCTCTCTCTCTCTCTCTCTCTCTCTCTCTCTCTCTCTCTCTCTCTCTCTCTCTCTCTCTCTCTCTCTCTCTCTCTCTCTCTCTCTCTCTCTCTCTCTCTCTTTCTCTCTCTCTCTCTCTCTCTTTTTCTCTCTATCGCCCGGTCGCTCTCTCCCTCTCGTCATCTCTCGCGACTTCCGCTTTCAAGTTATAATATAATGTCTCTCGGATTGTCAGCGTTATACTACGAGTGCCCATCGTACTCGAAGAATTTGCACAGGGCACACTGAACGAGATTTCGTGAGCGCGCACTCGTCGCCCGGAACGACCGGGAATATCTTTTTTCGTTATCGGAGAGTCCCTACCGATAACGATGATATTCCAACTCAACGAGCTCGTCTGCGGACAAACGTTAAATTTTTTATCAATTTTTGGTGGCTATTTCGTCCACGCTCGACCGGTGAATGTCCGAAAATGAAAATTGACCGAAATAAAATGATTTTCGTTTCCGTCGGTTATTTTTTAATTCAGAAACGTTCGGTTTGCGAATTTGCTGCTGCAAATTTTGTGGGAAATTTAATTAGTTTCCGGATTATTATCGACAATAGCGCGAGCGCGTAATTTTGGCTTTGAATTTGTAATCAGTGTATCGACCTCTCTCGGATACGAATTGTCTGTGAAATCTAATTATCTTGTTCGAATTATTTTGTGGAATAACTTTGTCCGCGTTATTTCGTAAATTCACATCCTCAATTTATCTGCATTGATTGATCGAGTACCGGGCAAATTCCATAAAAGATTTGGCTGCCGTGTTCGAAACGCGAAAGAAAAAAACTATTCGAGTTGAGAAATCGAAAAAAAAACGTGGATACGTCTATAGATGTATTTTAATCGTGGAAGAAAAAACGGATTGTTGCAATCTGATATATTCTCGCTCGTGGAGTGGTCCGGCCGTCGATCATCCGTCGAAACGCTTCGACGGCCCGACGGAATTGCTCGGGGCCAACAGACCCGTCTAACAATAGATTCGTCATCGATAGCTCGTCGCCGATAGGGAAGCAGTGAACAAAAAAAGAAAAAAAGGAAAAAAGCAAAAGCAAATCGATAAAAAAAAAGCGAAGAGTCTATCTGTAACTCGTTGACTCGGCGGTAGAGACGTAACGAGTGCTCCGAATAATTGTCAAGAAAATATTTCTACCGAGCAATTAGCGGTGCTTATAAATTCTCGCAGCAGCATCAGCAGCGACAGCAGCAGCAGCAAAAGCGACAGAACGAAGCTATACAGAGATACGCGGAGAAAACTCTCCAGCTTCTCCTTGTAAAAGTAAATTCTTTACGCTCGAGAAATTCACCTCTCTTGACTTTTACGTTAGTACTCACCGGGATTTAATCCAAAGAATACGGCGAACTCGTATTCGCGACTTCAAACGTTCTCTACCGGTGGTCTAAAGGATTTTAAAAAAAATTATTTCATTTTATTTTCATTTTATTTCCATTTTATTTCATTTTATTTTTTAATAATTTTTCTCAAGCCCGTTGCGCGCTGCGTATGATCTACAGTAACATTTTTCAGCCTCGTCTTCTGTCACACGTGACGCATGGCATAATAACGCATGATCAAGGAGATTCAATCTTCGCGCGACCCAAGCGATAATCGAGCTCTGAATTCAGCGATTCCATCGAATCAACGATGACGTCTGATACGCCCAGCCATTAAATTCCATCTCTGCACCAACATAAACCATTTTTATTTGCTCCCTTCATCCCCGCAATTCATTATTTCATCAATTCACAAATAACTTGACATGAAAAAAAAAAGAAAAAAAAAATATTGTTCAAAACGTGAATAAAAACAAATCTAATTAACGAGAGTAGTTCGCATTCGCGTGGTACTCGGTACGTTGAAGAAAGAATGGACCCGTTCGTGCCCGATGCTGGTTCACCAACCGGGCAAAGGGTTTATTATTCAATTTACGAGTCAAACGCGACAAAAAGCGAAGGCAAATGGGAATGAGGGCTCGTTTGCCGAGGCAGTTTCGTGACGCGGAGATACGACGTCGCGTTATTTCGTATCTCAAAAACCTCTTGGTCCTTGCTGCCAAGCACCGAGCTCCTGGCGTTGACACTGTTGCGTTATACGTTTCACCGTCGCGAGACCGTGGAAAATAGACAAAGACGAAGAGTTTCGCGAGAGAGAAAGTAGGATAGAGAATGAGGTCTGATACGAGCAAACGTTTCGTCTTGGTCTTCAAGACGGCGACCCCGCGGGAACGTCAACCGCACGGCGTAGCAATTTTTCAAACGCAAATTCTTCGGGTTTTCACAAGAGCGCGAGCGTTACCAGACTTTTCTTCCAGAATGATTTTCCGCAGGTTTACGTCTCGTCCCATCGAGGCTAAAGTGACGGATAGGGGGGGGGGGGGGGGGGCGAAGAGAAGGCGCAGGGGAGGAAGGGTGGAAGATTCACCGGATTCTCTCGACGTATCCCGTCTGACAACACTAACGGCGAAGTAAAATCTTAACGAGGGTATAACGAGTTTTTAATAAAGCCCTTGTGTGGCTATAGTTTTTATGTGTATATACACTGTGACGTCGTTGGTTCTCAGAGGGCTAATTAGCCCCGCGCTACGCCCGAAGATATCGCGAGACGGGTCAACGAGAGTGCCTCCGCCACTCTCGAACGGTCCAACGACGTCCCAGCATCCCGCGGATACATCATGCGCTTGCCATTCGTCGACTCGTTGCGAGACCGAAAAAACAACGAAACAAAGGGGGCAGGGGGGGGGAAGAATGTATATACAACGTTGTTGCGCCTTACCGTCGTTTTAATTTTATTGCACAAACACAAAGACCGCAAAGGGTGTGCGAGACGGTACTTGAACTCTCGTCGACCCAATTCAGAAACAACTAGCGTATATATCGCGCAATCCCGCGACATAATATTATATTCTTCGCGCGAGGCTTGATGGATTTTGAGCTTGATTGCCGAGCAACCCGAAAAGCTTTCGGAACGTGAAAGCATTTATGTAACGCTGTTGTTGGTTCACGGGGGTGGGAGGGGGCGATAATAGAACGGCGGAGGATTGTCCAGCTGGCGTCTTTGAGATCTGGGACGCAGGGTTTTAATTTCACGATGTCGAGAACTCGAACATCTGTTTTGTCCGGAAACCGTTAAACGGTTGGGCTCGTTAGCGCGAACCGGTGGCGAAGCGTTAATTCGCGGGAGCGAATTTGCTGGGAGAGTTTATTTATTACGGTTGAATTTTTTATGGCGGGATATTATTTGTTCGTTCAGGTTATTTTTTTATTGCGATGTATGCAGGGATGCAATTGGAGTGAATGATGCGAGATTTTTTGCATTGTTTGCAGGGACAAATCTCGTGAGATATGGGGATATATATGTGTGACGATTTATTGAAATTTTATTGAAATTTGCGAAGTCGAAGATCAATTACTTGTACCGATAATTATCGATAGAAATTTTGTTTAAATCGAAAAGTATAATGATGACTAAAATAAATGCCAATTATACAATAAATACTTGGCTTTGTTTTTTAGCATGGATAGAGCGAAGAAAGAACATCCACTTTGTAAAACGAAGTTCCACCCAAATGGGTTTCGAAGAATCTCAGGTTGAAACTTTTTCCATAACGACCGTACTCGTGTTACCGCCGTCAAAATTACAGACACTGAAGGCCAGATTTCTCTTCCTTCAGTCACTCGCAAACGTTGGATACCATTGACTGGAGAACAAATCTTATCACGAGTGAACCATAATTCATAATCCGTCCATAATATTCCAAAACCCCAAAAATATCAAAATCTCGAAATAAAATAATGAATTTGAAAGAATTATTAAATTGTATATAAATATTCGTTACGAAAAAGAATCCTGATAAAAGAATATTTTTTAAATTTTCGTGCGAGGGATGAGAAGGGAAGGAGAAGGGTCGTTCGTAGAGCTTGCGGTCGTGTCGTGCGTCGATCGATAACAGCGTTCACGTCTTCCTATTATTATCTTAATGCATACTATCCACCATGCAGGTACATACATAGATATATATAAATGCCGGAGAGTAAAAGAGTATCCCGCATCGTTCAACATCAACGCAATTACGCGTAGGGTATATATATCGAGCGTGAGAGCGCGTGATCCTGTCCTCACTATCCGAGGCAAGAACCCGACGGCACCGTACCGTACCGAGAGTTCCACGACTCGACGTGTCAACCGCGACGATGACGAGGACGAATAGCCTCATGCTCCCGTGCGACAGCATCCCCGACAACTTTTCTCGCTTTTGCCGAAGAAAAAGGTGATTTTGTATCATCGAACAAAACTGGTCGGTTAGTTGCTCCGACTGGTGATACCGCGAACCGATAGACGATTCTTCGTCGAGATATAGATCCTTGCGATACCCACGTACACGCGCAGCGATCTCGATCGTTGCCGACGATGCGGTCGCCCTCTTGCGGCACGTCAATCTCGCATCTTTCTCTCTCTATCTCTCTCTCCCTCTTCCTCTCTCAATCCGAGCACGATTCTCGATTCCATACTCGCATTTAACAATCCGCGAGCAAGAACATTCGCCCAACTACCGATTAAGGCTTCCACTTCGTGGAACTCTGGCAGCTCCCGTCACCAACGGAGAGAACGCAAGAAATACAGTACGCGAAGCCATTACACCGTTAACGATCCGTTCTCCCCGCGACTCGACATCTCGCTTGGTACGTCGAGCCACACGCCAGAGGGAGACCGTAGGGCGCATTCGCGCAATAACCTCCGCGCACTATCCGATTGAAATTGAATTTCAAGCTCGGATATTAAAGTTAACTCTCGCTACCGGACAATAACTATCAATGAGAGAACCGAGAGTTTCGTGCCGTAGTCGAGAGATATACTAAAACCCGTTGCTGTTGCTTATCCAAACGCGTATATCGCGCTAATCGCGCGATAGTGCGTTCCCGTGTATTCTCGTATGTTTTGGATAGGCGCGAAGGATAGGGCGGAGTGTCGTAGCCATCTAGCGGAATAGGGCAGACACCGGGGTTGCGTATTCAACGCCCGGAATACGGCGATAAGTAATCAGCGATATTGCTTGCCGAGGTTTCACGATTATTAAACGAAGTGATGGCTGTACGGGGTTGGACGAAAGGATAAAAAGAGAAAAAAACAGGCGCACACGCGAACACGAGTACGCGGGAGGTGAGGGGGAAAAGGAAAATGGACGACGAGAGCACTGCAAACAGGATGGTTGCCGAGAAACCGAGAAGCTGTATGGTATTATGAAAGTCGGGAAATGCATTCAGGATGTTCATCATGCACTGCCGATTCGCATTCGCTTTCTCGTTTCTTGTCTGTGCACCAGCCGGATATATATTTTTTCGCGCGGAAAGCGGAAGAAGGGCGTAACCCGACGTGGAAGAGGGCTTGGGAGGTGAAGAAGACAGGGCCGATGGGTGGAGTTTTGATTATTTCGTTATCCTCGCGGGGGATAAAAAGCGTTGGAGAGAAAAATTGTCTTCGGCTGATGGATCGTTGATTCGCGCTGATCGTGGACTCTTTGCTGCGGTGTAGGATGAAGAAATGATGGGGTTGTATGATCTGAAAATATTCAACGAAACGTTGGACCTCGGACAAATTAGCAGCTGGAATTATAAAAAATTAATTTACCCTGTACCAAAAACTGGAGCTTATCCAGTGCCCAACTGGTACCTGGCTTATCTATCCAGTGCTGTGCAAATATAGGCACACCATCTCGCAAATCCGTCTGTCAACGTTGTTCATTCATACGACTGGCGTTTTGGGAACCGGAAATACAGGACCGAGTCGTAAAACGTTTCTTCCAACCTTCCACATTATCAAAACAATCCTGAATAAATGAGTTATCGACGCAGTTTTATCAAAAAACGATTCGGCGAAAAGTTTTCGGAGGTATCCGCGTTATCAGCTGAAGTGGACGTTTGACGATAAGAAAAACACGAGACTGTCATCGTGAAAAAATAACAGATAAAAAAATATTTTCCGGTCGCGTGGTTGACAAACCCGATTACGAAGGCATCGTGCGGTGTGCACACACACACACGGATACGAGAAATCCGACGGATCCAGAATCTATGCACACGTTGAGTTGTATTAAGTTAAATTTCAACAGGAAAGGACGTTTCGGAGCATCTGCATCGGGCACTCGCTATCGCGGTGTATCGCGGGCCTGGGTTGAGCCGAAAGTCGATATTTTATTAAGGTTCGCTGAAGGGGAGAGCGTTGGTTGTTGGCGAAGGAGGATTTCAAGCTTCGGTGAACGATGCTGCGGAATTAAGAAGAAAAAGATGAAGTTGAAGGGGAGAAGAAGGAGAGGGAGTCGGAGGAAAAGGGAAAAGAAGAAGAGATGCGGAAGAAAAAAGGATGAAGAGGGTATGGAAAAAAGAGGAGAAGAAAGAAAAGCAAAGTAAAGAAGAAGGAAGAGGCGAGGAAGGAAAATGAGGTGAGGGTAGGGACAAGAAATCAAAAGAAAGAATGTTGAAGAATAGGAGAAGAAAAAGCAGAAAGATAAGAAGAGAAAATAAAAACAAATAAGAAAAAAACTAGAAAACAGAGGAGATAAAACCGAAAAAACGAGAAGAAGAGGAAAACAAAGGGGAAGAAGAAGCTGAAGAGCATGAGGCGACGAAAAAAAAGGAGAAACATACAAAGAAAACGGGCCGGAATGCGGGGGAGAAGAAACTAAATCAAAGGAAAAGAAAACAAAGAGCAAAAGACGAAGAGTGAAAGGAGGACAACCAACGGAACGAATAGGCAACCCAAAACCAGAAGAAGAATGCGAAAACACAGGAAGCCGAGAAAAAGGACGAAAAGAAGGAGGCAGGAAGAGATCGCGAGGATCAAAAAGTCCTCGCGAGACGTAATCTCGTCGCAAAAGCAAAATCCCGTTAGTTCACCGTTTCCCATCGACGAGAAAAACAAAATTCCTCGGGGGTCTGCTCAACCCAAATATATTCCTCATCCTCCACTCTTCGTTCCAACTCGGTCCTCGTCATCTTTCGTTACCACGAAAAAACCGCGTCGTCGCCGCGACGCTTTTGGAAGCCGGCGTGATTCGTCGACGGTGCTCAGGGCGGCCAGGCGGGGGGAGGAAGGGCAGGATACGTATATAACTGCGACAAAACAACGGAGGATGATTCGCGCTAGCGAGTCCACGTACTTTATATACCTACAGATATGACGCCCGTTGTAATTTCGCCGCCTCTGCACTTCCCTATTAATTAACAACGCCCGGTCTCTCGGGCCGCGTATATACTTTTGCACGGCTCGGTACGCGATGCTACCGTATTATGAGCAACGTAGCAGCACACAACCGAGTGTCAGACCCGAAGCACGGGCCCGAGCGTCGGCCTGCCGCAGTTCGCGCTCACGGTTCCCAATGTACATGTATACATGTACGCGTACTTATCATCCAAGGTCCGTCCTCAAGTTTAAATAGGCGCTTTATTCATTGCAGCCAACTTGCGCCGTCCCTGCCGCTCAACACCGGCGCAATTTATTATTATGTATTCGAGTTTTATTACAACCTTTGCGGGTGTATTACACGTTTATAACGTGAGCGGGTATTGTATGGATGTGGATGTATATGATAAAGGTATATCTAACGGTGGTGCGCTCGGTTATCGATCCACACCGACACTCCCGACACGCCAGATGCGACGAGATATACATCTCACAGAAGGACCACTCACTCGTCTCGTTATCTTGTACAATTTTTCATTATTTCTAACGATGCCATTGAGGTTTTTTTTTTGGTTCTTTTTTTTATGGTGAACGTTCGATCGGAGCGTGTTGTCGATGATCAAAGGGATTATGGTTTTTTTTTCTTGTGCAGTCAGGGGGGGATGTTACTGTCGCAATTAAATTGATAGTGTGTTTTAGTATTTCGGAAGCAAAGAGATTTAATGATGGTGACGTTATTTTTTTCGTCGTTTTAACTGGGGACGATTGTTTTATTCTATTCATTAAATTAATTGGAAGCAACATGAAGCAATCGTTTCACCGTGATGATTGATATTTCGGATTGTCGACACGGCGAAGCGTCGATAATCGGAAGGGATTTAAATCGAACACCGTTCGGGTAATCGAATTGGGAAGAGAAATAGAAATACGCTGAATATCGTAAATAATATTCATTTGGAATAAAAAGTTGACACCAATATATTATATATTATATCTGTGAGAGATTTTCTGTGATTGTTAATTTGGAAAAAGAGTTGAGCATATTCTTCTCACATTAATAATAATAATAAAATGAAAATTAAAAAAAATATTAATTTGGAAAAAAGTTGACACTAACAAACATAAAATCTCAATAAAAATTTCCCTTCGATTATTAATTCAAAAGAAGAGTCGAGGATATTATTTTTCTTCTACGCCGATGTTCTTAGAACAAATTATAATTGGACCGAGTTTGATTTCCCATTTTTCATTTTTAAATTTTCATGTTATAAAGAAATAGATATAAGAACGACAGCTACTAAATGCCGCGGATATTTCATGTTCGAAGGTTCAGAATGAAGCTGTGGTGGAGCTTGATAATGGTCACGGGAGTGGCTTTGTCGATAATGGCAATTACGGCGACGGCGGAATCCGATCTCTGGGAGGAGGACGACAAGGAGGTCCTCGTGCGGACCGTTCGAGGCACCAAAGAACGCGGTATTTCATTATTTCAACAATCTAACTCCGCGACGTGAATTATGATCGAGCGTTCCAATCACTTGGCTTCGTGCTACATACCATTCTAATTTATTAGTCTAATACCCGACCAGCAAATTATAATGGAATCTCTGTTGCATTATTTTTCTAATTTTTTTTTTTTTCAATTCGAACTCAACAACGATTACAGTCAATATGAATTTGATTTATATATTTCTTACTATTTAACATCGAGATTGATCAGAGAAAATGGGTAATCGATACAAAGCCTGGCTCTGTACACGAAGACTGACAGAAATTATCTCTCAACGGTCACACGGGGTTCATTGGATCCCGAACGCTAAAAGTTATGCTCCAAATTAGAGTTTCGGTTATTTTGAAAGGTGATAAAGCTGAAGTATTCTTCAAGTCTTATACAATTAAAAGCAATTTGTTATTTCTCTGATAAATTATAATTTAAAATAATAATATCATGATTTTAATATAGTGACTTTTTTTTACGGAAATATTAACAACTTTATCAAATTTTAATACTTCTTCAAAATATCTTAAGTGCGTATTGTCGAGATACTATAATTTGAGATAACAATGGTCACAATAGTGTCCGCTCCTAAACGTATTTTTTTTTTTTAATCACGAAGTCGAAAATGATAGGAGAAAAAAAAGTCGATTAAATATTTCTGCCATTATTTCACAAATTCAAACGCAGAGACGTTGTGGGATCCTCTGGACCCCGAGTGATCGTTCAGGGCTGTATATCATTGAAATTCGACAAATATATCATGTTTGGCTTTTTTTCCATCAGCATCAGCCAACGCACCGTCCTGCAGATACGTCAAGGCCGCCTGGTCGGACTGCGATGCAAAGACCAACACCAGAACTCGTGCTCTCACCCTTAAGAAGGGCGACAAATCGTGCGAGCCGACGAAAACCATTCAGAAAAAGTGCAAAAAAGGTATTGGACGTTATCGAAACGTTTTATCGATTTTAAAAGAAATCAATTAATTAATCAATCATGTTTTTTTCAATTTACTCATTAGATTACGTATTTATTTATTCACTTATTTATTCCCTTATTTATTTACGTATTTAGTAATTTACTTATTTATTTACTTATTTACTTACTTATTTATTTATTCACTGATTAATTTACGTATTTAGTCATTTACTTATTAATCTACTTCTTTAATTAATTAATTATCTATTTACTTATCTATTTGCTCTTTTTTGTAACGAAAATCGTGGTTTAAAGAATTTTTTTTCCGCGAGTAGAAATATCGATGAAGTAGTTACGATGATAATAAATTCGTGAACGTTGTGTGATTACATGCGTCGCGGGGGGTGCAGCGTGTCGGTACGAAAAGGGAGCGTTTAGCGGATGCGTGAACCTCTCGATGACCCGAGTGGACACCCTCAAGCCCAACAGCGATCCCACGTGCGAGCAGACACGTCGCATCACGAAGAGGTGTAAACCGGAAAATAACGCCAAGAAATCCAACAAAGGTCAGTCGGCGACGATTTAAAAACCAAAAAATCAACGTAAAATCAATCACATACATTTTAATCGCACGTTGCAACAACATTTTATCAGCAGTGTAATCGCGTAACAATTTTTTTTCACTCACTCATGAAGAGAATCGAAATGTTAACCAAGGTTTTGATTTTGTTATTAGATATTTTTCTTCGGTTTGATAATTGATTAATTATTTTCCGAGTTTTATCTTTTCTCTCGTGATGCATTCGACATTCATCGATTTCGTTTTTCAGGTGATCGATCAAACAAGAAGACTGGAAAGCAGTAAGAAGCAAAATTTAGCCCTAAATTTTTTTTTCGTTCCGCGCAAAGAAGAAACTGCGGAGCCGATTCTTTTTATCACAAGCGATGGACAGTGAAAATCAGATGGTCGGTCGTAAAAAAATTATTCGAATCAAAACCAAAAATCAATAAAAAATTTTAAAAAAAAAAATAAAACAATGAGATAATAACCACATCAAAAGCAGACATCCGCTCGGGGTTTTATAGATTCGCAGGCTGAAATATCGAATATTAGAACGAGCGCGGAACCTTCGCAAACGTTTTATTCGTTGTTGTACAATTAAAAAAAAAAAAAAAAAAAAATAACGATACAAAGTAAATAAAACGATAAACACGAATCTTTGTCGAATGAAAAAAAAAAGAAAGAAAGAAAGAAAATTCGGTGTTACGAGTCTGAGGTTCTTCCATTATTCTGTGGCCAAATGTTGTTCGTTCGCTCGCGCGGGGTCGCCGCAAGGAACAAAATTATTTCTCAAACCCCGCCAGAGCCCGTCGATAATTGACTCTTCGATTGTTAACCGTTCTCCGACGCAAATAACAAAAAAATAATTTAAAAAAAAAAACAAAGCACGTTAATCGTTATTCAATGGAAGTAACGCGAAAAAAATATACGTATATACATTACAAAAAAAAAAAAAAAAGAACTAACACAATTACGTAATAAAAGTCGATGTACATCTTTTTGACGCAATGAGCGTTCGTGAATTATGAGCGAGTTTGGTAAAACCTTTGTTGTTCCTGCGATAAATAACGTTGAAAGGAAGAAAGGGAAGAAGAAAAAAAATGAAGCGATGTGACCGGAAGAAGATAATCAAACGAGATAAAGAAAAATAAAAAATCAAATATAACGACGGAAGAAAAAAAAAAATGAACAAGATCGAAAGGAATACGAAGGTTTGCCGCTGTTACTTTTGGAAATAAAATATGTATTGCCCAATTTCTAATGGTCCGTGAACATTGAACTTTGATCCAACGAGATAAGGCGCGAAATATTCGCCGATTTTCGGGTGAGAGTTAAACCTCGATGCATCACCAATGAGCACAATAATCAAACTGAAATAATCCCATTGAACGGAATCAATATCGTCGCGATGCAAAAGAAAAAAAAAAAAAATCGTCGATTAATTTTCTTTTTTCAAACGTCGACGAGCAAAAAATCTACAACAAACGACGACAACGCGACGTTATTGTTCGACGTATGAATAAGCAAATCAAAAAAAGTTTCTTCCCAATCGAACGAAATAAATAATTAATTCGTTATCGCGGGTTTTTAATTCGGTCTTCGTTAGATGAATCATAGAATCATGTTCTATTGCGATCACAAAAACGTGAACAATTGCGGCGTTAAAAAAAAGAAAAAAAAGAAAAAGCATTTGAGGGGGAATAAAGCGGAAGTTGCGCGTATTCCCAACAAACGTCAATTTTATTTTTATTTTTTCACGCGTGAGCTATGCGAACAAAAACATAAATGAGGAAAAAAAAAGAAATTAATAATTATGATAATTATGAAATAAAATACGTGTTGTGTTTAATCCGGCAATTCACGTACACCACCATATCATCGTAACGCGTAAAAAAAAATAAGGCTATCGTTTATATGAAGAAAAAAAATAAAAAATAATAATAATAATAATAAAATTTTAAAAAATAAGACGTAGCGGTTATCGATGCGTTCTTATGACCCTTCCGACTACTTATCGTTGAACGTCTATTAAAGCGTGAATAGATTGTATATCTCTCGTGCTCTATACCTCTTTAACGTAGAACGTAAAAACCTATCGAATAATAACACTATTGAACATGGATTCTCGGTGTGTTTAACGCATTGTAACATAGCACCATAGAAAAACAAAAGTAAAGAGCAAAATGGGGGAAAAAAAAAAAACAAGAGAAGAAGATGAACGAAAATTTGTTGAGCCACGGAGACGAGTACTGCTCGTTTTATCGGAATTACGAATAGTACGTTTAGAAAATCGTTAGTCCTCGCAGAATCTTCGACGATGCACGAATTCGAAAGATCGAACGACGCCGCGTCGTCCTTGAATTACTGATTTCGTTGCATCGTCGAAAACTGTTTTTAGTTCCCCCCGAAAATTACCATTTTTCCATTTATAGCCAGTTTGTCAATTTACACTGTAAACTTTTATATACATCGACGTCGTTCAATGTCGGCGAATCTTATTCGAGACGGTCTCGTTGATATCCTCCTCCTTTCCCTTCTCGTAGACGTTACATCGGAGATTTTTTGGAAATACGATGATAAAATTGAACGAAAAAATTGAAGAAATAAAATGATAAGAGGACGAAAAAAAAAAAACGAATGAAAGAAGAAATTGATAAAGCCGTTAAGAATTAAATAATGCACAACGATACGAGACTGTCGCACGATAACGAATTGCCATTCGAAAAGAAAAAAAAAATATGAATTTACGATTAGTCCAATTGTAACGAATGAAATGAAACTCGCGCTCCCGTGAAGCATTTACTTAGCCCGACGTTTGATATTGGTACGAACGTTAGTCGCGACAATTGCGCGATTGAACAACCGTGAGAGTTTTATCATCGTCGAATTCATGCCCCGAACATTCACAGCGGATGCATACATATATATATAAATATATATATATATTCATCGTCAACGTAGTCGTGACGATTGAAACGATTTATCGTTATTCGTTTTAACAATCTACGACAACGCGTTACGTACGCTGAGAGTGTCCGTGAAATTTATTCATCTACCGTCATTGAAAATAAATATATGAAAAAATTAAAAAGAATAATAATAATAAATGAATAAATAAAAATAATCTAAAAAAAAAAAAAAGAAAACTTGTATAATGTATCTACTTGCGTATTAAAGAACGGTGTATAACCATTACAGATGTAACAGAAATGCAATGTTGTCAATAAAAATTAAAATTATATATAAGAGAAAATGAAAGTTTGTCCGGGATTTTTGTTAGTCGTGGGCGAGATTGGTGAGATTGTTTGGTTGAGTCGTGGACGGAGGGGGTTTTAGTTGTTTCGCTGGGATGGTTTCAGTGTCAGTTTCGACACAGTTTGACTCCGCGAGCTTGACAGTTTAGAGCCGCTCTTTCTCGGTCAAACTCGCGGAGTCAAACCGTAGCGAAGCAGACCATCCCACATGGCACCATGTTCAAGATATGCTAAAACGTCGAGAAAACATATTTGGAAAAAATGTCCAGATGTGTGTTTGTGCGATGGCCTGCAAAAATTCAAACGGCTATAATTCGAGAAACGTTCCAGCTACAGCCCCTTAAATTTTGCGAACATGTGCAGCTCTATAATCTCTTTGTTGGCTGTAATTTTCATCACGATTGAAGATGGGGTTCGGATTTTACGGCAGTTTAAAAATACCAAAAGAAGAATGTCAACACTATAGCGATCGCGAATTTTGAGATAATCAGCTAAATAATTCTCCACGAATGGATTCTCCACCCAAGATTGGTTGGTATTGTATCTGGGCCGAATCCAACCGGAAGTTCAGATTTTATAGTGTTTTATATTTTTCAAAAAATTTACTTTTGTCTTCTGGAAGCAATTTATGTTCAAACTTGTAGTTGTTTTTTTTTTTCTTAATTAAAGAGAAGATTCGGTGGGAAGTTCTTGAATGATGACACGAGTAATGCAGTGCGATAATCATGAGTATGCTGTCAAGCTGGCGGTGAGTATGAAATAATTGAAAACAACGAATAGCAAATATATTTTATATTTTATTCATAAATTGTTTGACAATACAAGATTCGATTTGTTCGTGATTCAAAAAATTACGTAAAAACGTATAAACGTATAAAAATTGGACGGATTAATCATTAACGGCAGCCTAAAGCGCGTCGTATGCGTAAAATAATCACGCAATTGCATTATGGTAAATATTTCGAAGGAGATTTTCGAGCTGATAAAAGCACGATTTTTCCTTTGGTCAAGCATAATTAGCTCGATAATCATTATCGATATTTGTACTTGTACTCTTTAAGGCATATTCGTGACGAACAACAAACACGTTCTTCTTAATTATAATTTTTGTGCTTATACTTCGTTTTTTCAGTATAGACATAATTTTTTTTCGTCGCTTCGACTGGATTATTAAAAAAAAGGATTAATGACTAAAATACGACGATTGGACGGAAAAAAATGTTCCTTCTATCGAGCGAAACGAAATTTCGTCGATGGAGTATTAAAATATCAATAGCGTTACGTTTTCCACGCGAAAATAATATCGAAAACGTGTAAGATCATCAAATTTTGATAATTACGTATAAATTCCAATATCATTTCAACGGTGTACATTTGTCACTAGGCAGTGCTTGGAATTCTCATTCGAATTGGTAACAGATCGTTTTTTTTGGGGTGCAAATTTCGAAGTCTCTTGTGATATACGCGAAGGGTCGACCACTCTCGAAATCTGTTCTACAAAAAACTCAAAATTCTTCTAAATCTCTATAAAGTTTTGGAAATAACTTGAAATTCCACGAAATTCCGAAAATTCTGTAAAAATTCTGTAAAAGTTAATTAATCATTATTAAATCGATTAATAATTACTAATTAAATCTTCAAAAATTCCGAAAAAATATAAAAATACTAATCGTTCTTGTCTGATAAAATCTCTTCGCACAAAAATATTGTAAGCCAGTTTGCAATCTTTTTTTATTCACCGGTCGACCCCTCGAACCATAATAAAGTTCGCGATACGATAAAATATGTTTACGCTAAAGATTCGGATATCTCACGAGCGTATCCGCCCTCTTCGATCTCCTCCACATCGCGAGTATACTTCTGGCGAGGTCCTCCCAACCGCCCGCACAATTTCTCACCGTATTTGAGAAGTACCATGATAACGAGGACCACGCAGAGCGTCAGGGTGGCGCACGCCGGCCAGAACACATGGAAACCCATAGTCGGGCTTAAATATATTTTTTTTCCTCTTCTTCTTCTTCTATCGGCAGCGATTTGTACAAAGCGTGGTACGACGCAATGAAAATTTTCACTTAAATGTCACTCTCTCGCTTCTGCATTTCCATGTAATCCTGTCTGTGCAGCGGAGCCGCGTCCGATTGCGGATAATGAGCTTCGACGTCTTCGGAGCCCGGCGACGAATAGTACAAATGCGACTGGGCGTACTGGGCGTGAGCGATGGCTCTCGGTTCCAATTCCGACAGATCCAGCGGTGGATTATTGTGCGGCGTCACAACCCACATAGATTGTATCCACCGATTTCCTGCAAAAAAAAAATATCTATATTCGCATATTCGTCGTTCGACAAATGCAAAAGCGTGCGTCGTAACCTCTGACTCGCAATCCCGGTTAAACGAAAACAAATTGAAAGAAGTTTTGCTCACCCGTGTGACGATCTTTCCAGTATCTTTTATGTTGCGAACACCAACAGAACGCAACGTTCAGGATAATCAAAAATCCACCTAACACAGAACAGATGGTGATGGCAACGTAGAATGGAGTGTAATCGCCGACTTCGTGCCACGTTAAGTACGTGTCATTCTTGTATAATTCTCGATTGTCCAATACAGACATTTTTGTTCGTTCTGTTTATTTGTTTTACTTTCGTTTCTTTTCTTTTTTTTTTTTTTCTTAATTGAATTTTGAGATTCACTCAATTCTGGAAAAGAACAGAGACAGACAGAGATTTCAATTTACGTGCGATTATAACAAATGAACATTTTGCATGTACATATGTATGTATATATTTATTCATTCTGTGTGTAATCATACTAAATTTGTATAATAAACTACACTGTGTCGTAAATATACATGTATATAGTGAATTAGGGACTAGTCAGAGGCGTGGCGCACGATCTACTGCACAGCTTCGAGAATTGACCGAATGACACAATTGAAAAATCAAAAAAAAAAAATCGTAATGCTAACCCGAACGATTCGCACCAAGCTTCTCCGAAAGAATTATAAAATTTCGTTGTATTCCAACGTAATCCCGCGTCGTAGCGTCGTTTATAACCAAAGACGAAAATCTTTAGGGCGTGCACGCCCGTAACGCAAGTCGTTAAAACGGGAAAAGTTGACGATTATTTTTTTACGTACCGCGAATCGAACGAAACGAGGTTGAATCCTGTTGAACCCTTTTGTCGCAAAACACGTGATATCGTCGTGGATAATTCGGATCAATCGTGCGCGAAGCTGAGTTCTGTAGGAGAATTTGAAATTTAAAAAAAAAAAACAAGTGGCAGGCCGATGCACGCCACGAAGATAAAAACTTGATTCCGGGACTCTTGCTGTACCCCCTCCAAAACGGATTGGAATGTTTGGATGTTACGTTGGGCGCTGTGATGGCCAGCAATGGGCGAGGCGGCGTGTACGAGAATAGGGGGGGAGGGGGATATGGTCGCGTATGGCTTATGGACGTTATAGCTATATCGTTGGGATTTACTATAGCTATGACTATGCGTAAGCGGCGCTCATTCAAACGACGAAACCGTCTGATTGGTCGAATCGTTCCGACTGTGTAATTTTATGAGGGTCTAATTGCACTTGTTTCGTCTCCGTTCTCAATACGGCAGTACTTCGCTGCGGGAGAGAACGTTAATTGTTCGTAATATCATTGATGTATTTTCTTTTATTTAATTTGTTCTTCGGTTTGGGGATTAGGTGATGAATACGGCAAGCGGAAACGTTGTCGGTAAAACGGAGAGCGTTTTACCGGCCGAAGTGGAGTCGTCGGCTGCAGCAGAATGCGTGCCGTGAGTGGGCGTCGATGCGCTTTTACTCGGTCGGTAATGAAAACTGTAATGCGATTTTCTTTTTTCAATGCTGTTCATTTTTTTTCAGGGTAAAATGTAAAAACGGTTAGGGGCATTATTAGGAAATGCGGTTAATTATTCACGGTCACTCGGGGTCTAGAGTACCCGACGGTATTTCTGCGTTTTAATTTGTGTAAAGCATGAAATAATGATAATAAAAATAATTCGAATTGTTTTCGTAATTTAGTTGGTTTTTTTGTGTCGAAGATTTACGTAATTTTTATAGTTCAAAATGAATATACTGTTTGAATTAGGCAGTTTCGCGGCTTATCGTTGAGTAGAGTATCTACTCAACTACTACAGTATATTCCGTAAATAGTTCGGAAAAATATTAAAATCTAAAAAACTTATTGATATTTTTGTGAAAAGGTCACTTCCGCGATACTTTGGCCAAGTTTGAAGTTTTAAATATGTTAAAATTGTAATTTTCGAGGAATAGAACAAATGGCTCTCAATTCTTGGAGTCTCAAAGAACACTTTCGACTTTTTACATGTGCAAAAGTACCGAAAAATCTAATTTAGAGCACAACGTTCATTGCTAAGAATCGAAAAGACTTTGATGAATATTTTACGAATAAAAAGTGGGAAAGATATTTTTTAACGCTGGAAAGATTCTGTTTGATCGCAATTGGAAATACAACATGGCACGTAGTCGTTGCGAAATAGATACTTATCAGTCGATAACACGGGCGACAAAATAGTCACGAATCTCAATCCACACGAAAACACTACAGATTTGTAACAATATTACGTTTAACGGAATTTCGATATCTCTGTTTTGAATCTTTTTCGTCGAATAGTTGTATTTATCGTTCCGAATCGTAATATCACAACCACTTTTTATCTTAAATAAGTAGACCTTCGATCCCCGAATCAAGATCATTGATCGGATATTATTAATATCATTCAGGGCAAAACTTTTATCATCCAAACTTTCCGTCTATCACGGTGAGATCGACTTCCGTTCGCTCGTGACTATCGCGATCGCCACGATAAATCTGTTTTTCAATTAAGAACGACGGATAATACGTCAAAATATTTAGTATCGATTCACCAAAACACCGAACGCATATTTATATAGATCCAGATCAATACAAAACAGTTTGAAGCATTTTTCACCGTTTTTAATTGAACGACGGTATATCTTATCGTCTAACGATCTCGGTAGATTCAATCGGAGGGGAACTCATTTGTATATAAAGCTCGTAGACAGCGCTTGAGTTTACATTCGTCGAGCCAATCGATCATACCAAGAGTAAGTACGATTTTGTTTGAGTTCTTAATTTTGCAAATGTCGGCATCGATAAAAAATAACGAAACGTAAAAGATTCGTGGAAATCAACGAATATTACAATATTATTATTGTTATTGATATCTCTCTGGTCAGCACCGAGGTCTTAAGGGAAGTCAGGGTGATCAGAAAAATGGTCTTTCTCGGACATGTTTTTCTTGACTTTTTATTTTCAAATCTTGTTCAAAATTAAAGATATCATATTCTTTCCGGAATCATTCCACTTCTCGGTTTTTGATCGATGAATTTTATTATTTATTACGTAAAACAAAAACGAATTAGAAAATATTGTATGAAACATTAAAATCTGGGGTCAAAGAAGACCCCAGGTGTAACCAACGGGAATCTGGAAAATGGTGGCGACCAGAGGGTCGATTGTATTATGATATTAATGTTTCTTATCATTATCATCATCGTAATTATTAATAAAAATAATTTTATTGAATCGCAGATGAACTTCTCAATGGCGTTTCTAGTTGCCCTGGCTATGGCCGGGGCAGTCGTCGCTAACGCATCAAACCACGTCGAAACGCATTCGCACGAGCTTCACAGCGAGTTGAAAGAATTTCTTCATCTCGTGCCGGGTGAGAAAGTCCACGAAATTGTCCACGAATACATGAAAAACGACAAAGAGGTTCAAGCTGTAGCGAAATACATGAAATCCGAGCGTTACCACAAGCTTCTGCGTAAAATCGCGAGCATCAAAGCCGTTCAAGATTTGGCGATGTATCTGCACGAAGCCGGTCTGTACACCTACGATTCGTTGGAAGAAATAAGCGAAAATTTCGAACTCTTGACTATGGCGCTCGAAGAACTCGAAACGACCGAACAGATAAAAGGCAGAGTAGCCGGTTTGATATCCGACATCAGCTCGGTACTTCCGGTACCCAAATTCAAGGCTCTGTATTGGAAAAAAATGAAATCTTCCCCCGTTTTTCGCAAATTCATCGAACACTTGAAAGCCCCGCGCTTTCACGAGCTCGTCAACGATGTTGTCGCTGATAAGTTCATCAAGAAGCTGATCATGTTTGCTGAGAAACATGGCGTCGTTCAGGCCTTTAAAAGTCTTTTTACAAGATTCGGCGTGAGATTTCCTTTGCCGGCTATCGTCGATGACAGCGAGCTTCTGCGGGAATTGATTGATCTCGAGTAAATCTCGAATGACATCGATTCGCCGCCCGTGAAGACGTTGAGGTCCATCGAAGGTTAAAATTCGGATACGGCTGTCGTGAACTCAGCCGCGGTTCGATTGGGCAACGCTGAGGAATCGTATTTGTTTGACCAAGTCTCTCCTCGTCTATGAAATTTTATATGGATTCTGTAATGAACATACCAATTGCTTATGATTGTACTCACACGCGTGGAAGACAATAAACTTTGATAAATACTGTGCATCCTACTTGGTATCATGCTGCACCAATTTATTGCTCCATTTCTTAGGATGAACATTCGAAATTCAAATTTAAGAAAGAACATGAGTTGAGATTGCGATTTCGAGCGAAGAATAGGTCGAATATTTTTGTGAGAAATAATAATAATAATAATAATAATTATGTTTTATTATTATATTAATAATAATAATAATAATAATAATTATTATTATTATTATTATATAATATTTTTTATTTTATTTTATTATTATTATATAATAATGTAATAATAATAATTATTATTATTATCATTATTATTATTATTGAATTTAATAATTTAATAATAATAATAATAATAACAATAACTAAGTAATAGTAATAGTAATAATAATAATAATAATAATTAAATTCAATGTAAATTTTATTATTATTGATTAATAATTAAATTATAATAATAATTATAATAATGGAGGCCGTAGCTAAACAGCTGTTCGTGCGATTACTAAAAATAGATATTTCATTTATTATTTCAATTATAGATTATCAAAAATCATAACGTAATTTCATATCAAACAGGAGAAAAAAAATCAAACCTCACAAGGCAATGAATTTTAATTTGCTTCACATTCATTACACATCTATAAAAATAGATTTTTATTGGAAACAAATTTCCATCAATGGTATAAAAAATTCAAAATAACTAAAATTAATTGACATAAATTATTTCGTCGCTCTGTACAATTTCCAACGCAGAACGGAGTAGATTGTCACGTGCAAGCACAGAATCCACACGATCAAACACGTTACAGACGTTGTGAAAGACGTCAATGATATTAATTGCGACACGCCGAATTTCTCCATCAAGATCAATCCTTCGAACATCGCCGCGCAATCCTCGGACAATAACTTGCATTCCGGAAGTTCGCGATTTTCCCCAGTTCCCTGCAAAATTCCTGCGAAACCGTGCCTGGAACGTAAATACGATTATAAATAATTGTATACGAAATCATTTGTCGTCGTGATAGGACGTTATTTCTATTCGTCGGCTTGCCTGAAGTAACTGATATCAGCGATTGGCCGAAGATAGCTCGGGACTTCGTTGATTTTCAAGAAAAAACCGGCGAACAGAAACATCGGTATGTTAAGCGCCGGAACCAGAAAGCATCCGATCTGGAAAATGTACAATTAATAAAATAACAACTTTCAATGGATCTTCGTTTCGTACATCGCAATTCGAATGTAATTGCTTTAATTTTTCGACGAATAAAATATTTTTATTTCGAACGAATGCGCATAACTGAAGGAGACCAAAAAATTTTATAGTTATTCGGTCGAAGCCCGAAACGTGAACAATTTCAAATATATTTCGGACTTTAACCAAGCGAAAGCGGATAGAACACAAAGCGGTTTACCCGTAACATATATATTATTCGTGAATAATTGATTTACGTGAGTGTCGAATGCTGCACCGGTCGCTATGCCGACCGATTGCGCGAGTATCGTTATCAAAATGCACACGATCCAGACACGCATAAATCTCTCGATCTCGAGCGGTTGACCCGTCATAGTGTAGGCAATCACGAGAAAACACGTTGGGCAAATTATCTAAAAATAAAATTTTGCCAAAAGATAATAATCGAAAAAATTAATAATAATTATCGAAAAATAAAAAAAAAAAATTATTTCTCAGCTTTCTTACCTGAAGAGGAAGATCGGTAACGATTTTCGCGATGTAATAAGAACCCAGACTGTACCAATTGTTCAGATGTTCCCGCAGAAAAACAGCAGCTTCGATCGGAACTGAATCAGCATCGAAAAAATTATTTAAACGAATATTCAATGATTTTTCTACATAAATAAATTATTTCAATAGATGGATTTTTTTTAATTAAAAAAAACAAACAAACAACAAATAAATATGCTTCAAAGATTATTTCTGCGATTGAAAAATCGTGAATCAAGACAATTTTCAACGACGACGACTCGAACTTACACATTTGAACGGCAGGCATGGCATTGGCGAAGAACAGAAAGAGAACGTAAAAAAACATGCAAGCGAAATTGCTGTGCATCGCATGAACGTCTTTGCCGATATCGTAAAACACGATACCGAGAAGAAAACCGACGATCACGTGAGTCGCCCATCTTAATTTTGTCATTGTCTAAAAATTTAATTAAACAAATCGTATTTCAATAAATATTTTTTCTCGTATCTTCCATAGCGTCGACGTTGCAATGGAGATCGAAGGCTACATCGTTCTTTATTCGAACTAATTATCTGCGATATTTTTTTTTTTTTTTTTTTACGTTATCTCGTTGAATGCAAAGTGCAGCTCGGTTCAAAAGAATCGTCTGTTTGGTCCAGATGGAGACCGGAATGATCTCACTGTCGTCTATTTTCGTTTCCGACCAATCTTTGGAATAATTTGGGACTGATGAGTCCGAATTGCTCACATCCGCCACGTTCTTCGAATTATTTGATCTCCATGGGAGTCGGCTTCGAAGCTTGTCGTCGTTGTATTTCGCGTTCCCGATTTTGCAGAGGCAATCCAGATCTCCGACTCGCTGGCCGCTCATTACTTCGATCACTGAATGAACATTTTTTTAAATCAGAGATTTAATCCTAAGAATCAGAGTCTTCGATTTATGATTATGAAAAATGTGAAATAAATAAATAAATTATTCATTAAATTTATTTATTATTAATTTGATTTTATACTTAGTCGCGAGTTACCGATTATTATTTCTTAGAATCATCGGTACACGTTAAAAAACGTTAAATATTTGAATTAAATCAAAATTTTCATAATTAAAAAATTTATTTTTAAAATAAATTAAAGAAATAAAATGGGTAGGTCTCGAAATCCCGAATCTCATTCGGCCGAAAACCATCTTCACGCGGTACAACGCGTGAAGCGAGCTACGCCACTATATCTATATATACGTTTTCGGCAGAATGAGATTCTGGATATCGAGACCTACCCAATAAAATTTCAAAAATTAAAAATTATATTTAAAACAATTAATTAATCGATTTAAGAGAGTTACGAATTGAATTAAAAAATTAATAAATAGTTGAAATTGCTAAAAAATGAATATTTGCTTTATTACCAAATTCCGCGATGTTGTAAAATGGCGGACAACTGTATTGAGCTTTCTCGAAAGTGTCGAGTATATCCTCCGTGGGACCGCAGTAGAAATTTCTGCCTTCAGCGAGAACGTAAATATCGTCGAGTTGAGAAATCGTTCGGCTGCTGGGCTGATGAATGGCGCACACGACGGTGCAACCGGTATCTGCAATGTGCTTCAACATATCGACGACCTAAACAATAAATTGTGCACATTCGGTTAGAGAAATAAATTTCTTTGATTAGTTCTGGTAATTAATAAAAATAATGTATTATTGTAAAATTAGTAATTATCGAGATTGCCTGATTGGAAGCAACACTGTCGAGACCACTCGTAGGCTCGTCCAACAGCATCGTCGCGGGATTGGTGATGATTTCGACGCCGATCGAAAGTCTTTTCTTCTCACCGCCGCTCAATCGTTCGGCCATCGTGTCCATACAATTTGACAAACCCAGCCTGGTCGCAATCTCGTCCACCTGTGTGCAATTCAATTTCATGCGTCAATCAAATGTCACACGTTAAATTAATTTATCAGTCGCAAAAAATTCAACAAAATTTTACTCTTAGGAATTTTATTTCCTTCACAGCGATTTGCGACATTTCTTCCTAATGTATCTACTTTCACAGACTTTTTTATTATTCATAACCGAGTTATTCATTTAAAAAGATGACTTTTATTTTTTTTTTATTTGAAAGATAGGGTCGTATATTTGAAATTTGTATAAAACAAGAGAATTTTATTTTTCCACGACGATTCGTAATGTTTCTGCCAAACTGAACTTAGTTACCTAATTGAGTAAATCAATTGAATAAAAATGCAATTCATCTGTCGATTAATAAGACAATTAATTGATCAACGAATAAATAAAATAAATAATAATAATAAATCAAATAAATGTATTACTTCATTGAATTTTGTTAGATGGACAAATTTTTTTATTCAACAAATTCTTTTTACTCGAACATGAGATTGTTCGAATATTGAAATTCGTATGATAATTCGCATCTATTCGATTTTAGCTTACCACTCGTTCTCTGGACTGTGGAGTGTGCGGACTTCCTAGTTTGAGGGCAGCCGCGATGCGAAGAGTCTCTTTGGTCGTGAGATTTGGCATGAGAACGAATTCCTGCGGTATGTAACACGAGGATTTGCGAAATTCATCGATGTTTCGAGGTTTGCCGTTCACCTCTATCGATCCGCTTACATTGGACGATCTGAATCCACTTATCACGCTCAAAAGCGCGGTTTTTCCAGCCCCGGAAGGACCGATTATTGCCGTTAGCTTTCCAGGTCTAAACCGACCAGATACATCGCGCAATATATTTTTTCCCTTTCCTTTAATAAAAAAAATCTCACAAGTTCATCAAAATCTCTTTTCTCAAACACGTTTTTAATCATCAATAATGCTGGAATCATACAGAATAAAACATCAGAGAAATAAAACGAATAAAAATAAAATTAAAAAAATATTGGAATGCGTAACAAAAATGTAAGTAAAAATACAATAAATAAATGAATAAAAATAATTTTTTTTCATTTCTCTGAGAGAAATAATTTCTTAAAATCTCAACTTACCTCGGTGCGATGAAACGGTGTAAGACAAATTCGAAAATTCGACGTAAATCTGTGATTTAGCGTCGAACGATATTTCCGAACGCAGAGGTTTTCGTTCATCGTTCAAATCAACGACGCAGCGATCGTAAGTTTTCCCCAACGCAATCGTTTCGACGTCTGTTAATCGCGCTTCGCTCATTTCTTCTTCGCAATCGTCGACCAAAGACCGACGATGTGCCTATCGATGGAATTCGTTTGAAAAATAAAAATAAAAAATAAAAATAATCAAATAAAGGCATTCAATGACATCCCCTCCACGATGAATTATTTCGCAATGCCTTTCACTGTGGCTAGCCAAATCGCTCGTATGAGCGCGCAAGCCGAACTAATAGACCGTAAAACCCAGTCTTGGCTCGCCACGTGTTTCTTCTTCGCATTATTACTTTCAAAATCTATCCTCAAACTGAACTCTTAATATTACACGCTTCAGTTAATTCGATATAAAAAACAAGTGAGCAAGTAAGATCACTGGATTATCTGAGATCAAAAAACCGAAATGATTTTATTAGGTGATAAGTTTCTGCACGTAACATCGTCGAGCTTTTTTTATTTATTTTAACGTATTTCAAAATAACAATATTTTCAATTTTTTAAATGAAAAATCAATATTTTGTCTTCTAAGTGCGGTAAAAAATTGAAAAATCAATTTTTTTTTAAATACTCGACGTTGTTACCCGCAGAAAATTATCACCTGATAGAATCATTTTGGTTTTTTTATTTCAAATAAACCAGTAATGAGTTATAAGGAGCACCGCAATAAAACAATTTTTTTGAGACGTCCGTGAAGATTCGCCGTCAACGGCTCATTTGTTCATAAAAGTTAATGAAAATTTTATAGAATATTCTTCAAATGTTACTTTATTGAGTAGTTATCATGAAAATGAATGTATATTAACTGTGTCGTCAAAAAAAATTGTCGAAAATATGCTTTTCTTTCCATCGAACTAATCTTACCTCCCCTCAAGTCAACGTATTTTGTAATTTGTTTATTTAATTTAATTTTCTCAATTTTCCTCGCAATACCTCGACCTCGAACCCGTTATTTCGATATCAAGAATACACGTGGACGCAAAGTCCATCGGCCACTGACGTCCCGAAGATCACAAGATGTGCGAATCTCGAAGCGACTTCGCTCGCCAAGATAACGCGATTCAGCATTTTTACCACTAAAATGATAATACAATCACATTTTATAAAAAAAGTTAATTTTTATTGTCCGACATATCAATATATATATGTATATATGTATATTTTTTAATTACCGAAGTGTATCGAACAAATGGCTTAACAACGCAAGATGAAAAATTGATTGATAACAATAACGAAAAACTTTGGACGTGCCGAAAGGTCGAACGATATCAGGCTGAACGTTTCTTCGCTGATATGCCGTAATTCAAACTGTCCGTACGTTGAGCGTTATTTGATTGATAAATAGCATAACGAAGATGTTACCAATTGTGTAATTTCGTTATCATTTACACAGCGGTGAGAATCAATTTTAAAATATTTTCTTTCCTCTTTCAACGATAAAATCTCGTGACACTGAATATATTTTATCCAACCGGCGTCGAAGAAGATGGCGTTGAGAGCGATTAGAGTTCTTCAAAGCTCAATGCGCAATGAGCAATTGGTCCGTACCGGTCTGGTGTG
Source organism: Sussaba pulchella (assembly GCA_963971145.1). Taxonomy (NCBI): domain Eukaryota; kingdom Metazoa; phylum Arthropoda; class Insecta; order Hymenoptera; family Ichneumonidae; genus Sussaba; species Sussaba pulchella. Next base: position 13,536,911 of record OZ020167.1, on the reverse strand, counting down.
GCCATGAACGATGCTTTAACATTTTTTTCGCGCCGCGAACGTGCTCGGAGAAATATTACGCAACGTCTCATTATCAATTGGTCCGCGTTCGTTGGACACGTCTGGGGTCCGATAAAGAAGAATTTCTCTCGTCGCTCGCTTTGAAACGAATATTACAGGATATTTCGAAAAAAAAACGTTCGTTGATTCGTCAACATTTTTTTGTGAAAGGAAATAAATTTATTTTCCTTTACTACGGAATTTGGTAATTATGCAGAAAGTGGACGTCGGGCTGATTGCTTTGGAATTGAAGTATGTGATGATGGGAGTGTTTTTAATCAACTTTGTATCTGGATAAATAAGGCGCGAAAACCATCTTTTATCATGTTTCAAGGTCGTTGAAAAAAAAAAAATTTCAATGAAATTTTAATTTCATTTATTGCATTTTCAATTATTATTATTTTTGTTTTTCATAGATTTATTTAGGTTATTATTATTTAGGTTATTTGTTCATGTTATTTAGGTTATTTATTTCATTGCATTATTATTATTATTTTTTTTTAATCCATTTGTTTAGGTTATTTATTTATTTTTTAGGTTATTCGGGTAATCGAAGATTATACACGTTTCGGGTTAAACCGTTACGGGTACAATTCCCGATTGGCCGAATAATCTAAATAAATAAATAACCTAAATAACCCGAATACCCGAATAATTAAAGTAAATAAATATCAACAATCTATTGAATTTCGAAAGTCGTGTCAGAAACTTTCAACCACGCATAATCATACGAAGACTTGGTTTCTGCGCCCAACATACACATATGAAATTACTCAGGAACGTATCCTCTGTAACATACTTCAATTCCAGAGAAATCAGTGTGACGTCCACTTCCTCCATAATTGCCCAAAATAAACTCGTCTCCTTTTACTACGGAATTTTTTTTTCCACGGACGTCTTAAGATTAAAAAACGTCGAAGTCGTTTATACGATTTATCAAAATATTACAATAATTTGTATAATTTATTGTGATCATTGGTTGAAAATTAAACGTGTTTTTTCATCGCGTGTCTTTCGTGAACGTTAAAGCGACGACGAATTAATTATTTTCTCCAACATCCGACGATAAATTTTTTTTTCCTTCCTTCATTTCCAATATTCATGATTCATCGATCGGACGTGGAGAAAGATAGTTCGACGTCGCTGCAATTCCAGCTCAAACTATGCGCAATAATATTCGACTACTCTAGAATAAAAAAACTATCGATAATTCTATTTTTGCACTCGTCGCGTTTTTTAATTTCTTTTCTTTTCTATCGATGATTATTTACAAAAATTGCGATATTTCCAATTCGCTAAATTGAACTTACGTGCCCCGATCAGCGATTGCGAGTGTCCGAGTGTGAATTTAAATGAGCAAACGTGTGTGAAATTCGCAACGTTGAACATTGACACGTGAATTATTTTCGCACCGAAGACACGAAATTTCCACTGCGCAGTGGAAAATTATTGTTTCGAACCGAATGTTCATTGTCGCGACGACAATCCCGAACAAAAACGTTCGTCGACGAGTCGCGGATGATACAAACCCAAAGACGTACGTAGACAAACGTTGCTCGTTCGATTTATCACGTTAATTATTTTTTCACGAACATTTTTCCATTCGAATCTTAAACGAACTAACATCTAATGTGCAAGATAAGAGCGAAGAATCGAACGTAATTCGCAAATATCTTCGCGTTGGCGTTGAGTTAGAGCGATAAACACTCGTCGGAAACGTCTTTCTCGCTCTTTCGTTCACATCCACGTTTTTTCAGCTCTTTCGCTCCGGTTGTGGCGCAACCGTCGAGGAAAATTTGCATAATCGCAGATGACATTTCTCGTTTCTATCATCATTCGTCCCGCGTAACGCACGTAAACGCACGTGCCGCGCATACGTACTCGTCGATCACAGTCCGTGTACGGATGAAATACATATTGCGTCCGAGAAAAACAAATATACACGAGTACGTTGATGCGACACAGCGAAAATGGCAGTTTATATGGTTCAATTAAAATTAGGGAGTTGCTTTTATTCCGTTTTCTCCCGTTTTTTTTTTTTTTTTTTTACTTCTAGATACTTTGGAGTATCTAAATTGTCTTTAATACGCACGTGGTGAAATGGCTGACTCGTAGAATTAACCATGGAACATTGGTTGTAACTCCAAATCACTCGCTAATTTTTTTAGCTAATTTTTTAAAATTAGAGAGTTGCTTCTCTTCCGTTTTCTACTCTTTTTTTACTTCTTGATACTTTGGAGTATCTAAAAGGTCCTTAATACGCACGTGGTGAAATGGCTGACTCGTCGAATTAACCATGGAACATTGCTTGAATCTCCGAATTAGCTAATTTTTTTTTTGTTTATTTTTTCCTTTTTTTTTTTTAGAGTATTGATCCCTCAACAATTTTAGGTATGTTTCCGATAATTATCATTATTATTATTTTTTCGTCTTCATCTTTTGACGAGTCGTGACCGAAATGATTAAAAAAACTCGTTCACGGCTCGTCAACGCTTCCTCGCGATTATTAATCAATAATTAACGTTATAAAAGTCGTATCGTTGTATCAAAAATGTTTGTTGTACCGAGAAAATTTTCAAAGACGAAATCTATCGCGATTTTGTAAATTTCATTAACAAAGAGGGTTAAGAAATATTCGTTACAAAAAGTTTTATCGATATTCTTGTGGCATTGATTATATTCATTTGGCTTTTCGAATTTCACGAGTTTATTCTAATACGGATTTGTTATTTGTTGTTTCGTTGCTGCGTTTTTTGATTTTTGTTTTTAAATTCCCGAAACTCATTCGTGAAAAAATGGGAGCCTCGTTTTGGCGCAATATAGACGTCAATTCAGTGGAAATGACCGAAGCCGGATATGCGTTTGATTAGAATTAAAATTTCTTGATTAGAATTTCTATGACTCCTATGACTAGATACAACCGTAGAAAAATTCTCGATGATCGTCTTCGTCCAAAAACCAGCCGCAAAGGCTCGGCATTCACTCGCGCACGTGACGATAACGATAATATTGCATGAATATAAAATTCGATACAAATACGCGAGACTTGCGTTTCTCATTTTGTACATCCCGTCGCGCATTGTTCTATGAAAAGATTCAACGTAACAAAAACGAAAGAAAAAAACCTTCATAGTTGTAACAACGCGCTAATCGATCCCGTGGCAGTGCTACCAGCGCAATTTGAGCCTGATTCTGAGAGCCATGAACGCCGCTATGTCCAGCATGAAGTAAAGGCCCGCGAGAAACGACATGGAGAACCAGTAGCTCGAATTTTGCATGTCCATTTCCTTCATCAATTTGTTCGGGACTGCCAGGTGGCAGTAGACCTCGGAACACGGCAATTTCGGCCTGTCGAATCTGGGGATTACACGATTATTCATTATTGGAGCGTTTGATATATCGAAACATAGATAACTATTATTATTCCTCTATTTATATATCAATTTTCTGTACTTTTGCTATTTTTTATTTATTTACTTGTGAGTCTACTATTATTGTTGAATAATAATGGATGGAAACTCGATTTTCCGGCAGTAAAATAATAACAATTTATTATTATTGTTAAAAAAATAACCAATCAAAGAAAATGAGTTCAAAATAATAATCATAATAACTATTATTATTCTGTTATTATCATTATTATTATTATTATTATTAATCTATTGCATAATAATAATAATAATTATTATTATTCTTATTATTATCGTTGTTGATGTAACAATTATTGAATAATAATAATAATAATTAATAATAATAATAATAATAATTTATTATTATAATAAATAAATAAATTATTATTATTATTATTCAATGATTGTTATACCAACATCGATTGTTGTGCGAATAATATTAGACTCTTCGGAATATTATAAAATAAGAATAATAATAATAAAAATAATAATAATAATAATAATTATTATTATTTCTCTGTCTAATAATAATCATAATAATCATTATTATTATTATTATTTTATAACATTCCGAAGAATCTAATAATAATAATAATTATTATTTTATAATGTTCCGAAGAATCCAATTTTAGTCGCCCAAAAATTCAACTAATACAAAATTATTCGATCGATAAAAATTATTTTTCACGACTTACCCATAAATAGCAATCATCACACCCTCGAAGCCGTATTTGAGAAATGATATGTGAAACAGCCACTGTAGGTAAGGATGAGCGTCGTTCATATGAATGAAGAACCCGCTGAAGATGACGAACGGCATGATAAACAACGGTCCGAAAATAACGCCGTTCTGAAATACGTAAATTATACATAATTTTTCTTGCAACCACGTATTCAATAATAATCAATGATTCATCATCGATTGGTAATTATCGAGCAATCGTTCGTATTTTTACCTTAACGTCCAATCCGGTTCCGCACAATATGCCAATCATTTGCGCAACGAGGCTCACGCACAGACAAATGAGAATGAAGAGACCGAGCCTCATGCCCTCGACGAGTTGACCGGTCATGAAGAACACAATAATCGTGTACGTCGTTGCGGCGGCTAATTGAACCGGAAAATCCGCTATTTTGTTCGCGAGATAAAAAGATCCCAGCCTGTACCACCTGTTGAAGTGTTCTCTCGTTACGATCGGCAATTCGGACGGATCTGAAATTACGCACAATGGTTTTTCGATAATTGTTTCGAGAAAGTTCGAAAAAACGTTTTTCAAATGAATTTTGTAGCTATTTTTTCTTTTGGAAATGTATGAGAAGAAATTAGCTTACACGTCACTATCGTCGCGCTGAAAGCGCTGAACATGAGAAACATTAGGCTGAAGAAGAGTAGACTGAAGTTGTCCACAACGTAAGCTGCGTCCTCGCCAATTTTGAAGAAGACCGAGCCGACTAGAAGGGCTATTAATGAGTGCATGATCAACCGCGTGAATGTTAATACCTGTAAAAATAAAAATACGACGTTGAATCCAGAGAAATAACTGAACGAAAAATTGCAAAAGATATTGAGATCTTGCCGGATGGATCGATGGGCAAAAAGTTAGTACAGAATCGGTGAATCTCGGATTTACAAGTCTAGATAATGGCGTGCATGTATAAATAGATGAACTAATGATAAATTAACACGTAGAAATGTTAATTTACCACTTTTAATAATGATTCAAGTGAAATTCGACGATATTGGGGTGTGGTTGACTGACGTTTCGTCAGTGACTGTACAACTGTTTCAACTGTTCCAGGCGATACTCCTCATTGCTTTTAATTCATTTCTCGACAATTACTCAGGAGATTCGTTTGAAACTAAGCATAATAATCAATCTGTCGATCCTAAATCTTAATGATATAATTTTTTTAGAATTTACGGCTATTTAGTTCCATTGGTTTTGCCATCATTAACGTCTGCAGAAGCTGTTTTGCCATAAGGGAACGTGTTAGATTCATAAATTTATAACTACTGAATTACGTAGTAGAAAATACTGAAATAATTCATGTATCATCACTCTATCAAGAACTATCATTCCTCAAATTTTCAAGATCTTCGACGCCTTTTTATTATCCATCCGGTAAGACTTTAAGTATTGAAATAAAAGTCGAGAATTTTAATACAAAAAAATATTAATATGAAATAATAATAAAATAATATGAAAAAATACGAATTTTAATAAAAGAAATTTGATCAGCGTTGTATCGTTATAAAAATCAAGACTTTAAAATGATTCCGAGCCCTCGGAAGGCGTGAAAACGATTGAATCACATACCCGGTCTCTCGAAAGTCTTATGGCGTTTCTTTTGAGCAGCGTGCACAGCTGTGCGAAAAATCCCGTTGCGTAATAACCGGAATTTTTGTCTCTGATCTGTTCGCAATAGAGCGGCGTGATCGGCGAGGGTCTGACTGGAATCTGGAAATTCAAGGAGGCTATCATTTCCTCGATCTTGCTCCAGTCGATGACCGCGGATGAACGCCAATCGTTGCACTTCCCGTTGTCAATCGCGCTCGTAAGCTTTTGCACGTAATCACCATAGTCGCCGTTGCACACTTCCATAACTGTCGAACAAACAAAATTAAAATGTTATAAAAAATAAAAAAAATAAAAAAAATACATAAAATAAATAAAATAAATAAAATAAATAAAATAAATAAAATAAATAAAATAAATAAAATAAATAAAATAAATAAAATAAATAAAATAAATAAAATAAATAAAATAAATAAAATAAATAAAATAAATAAAATAAATAAAATAAATAAAATAAATAAAATAAATAAAATAAATAAAATAAATAAAATAAATAAAATAAATAAAATAAATAAAATAAATAAAATAAATAAAATAAATAAAATAAATAAAATAAATAAAATAAATAAAATAAATAAAATAAATAAAATAAATAAAATAAATAAAATAAATAAAATAAATAAAATAAATAAAATAAATAAAATAAATAAAATAAATAAAATAAATAAAATAAATAAAATAAATAAAATAAATAAAATAAATAAAATAAATAAAATAAATAAAATAAATAAAATAAATAAAATAAATAAAATAAATAAAATAAATAAAATAAATAAAATAAATAAAATAAATAAAATAAATAAAATAAATAAAATAAATAAAATAAATAAAATAAATAAAATAAATTAAATAAATTAAATAAATTAAATAAATTAAATAAATAAAATAAATTCAATAAATTGAATTAAAAATATTCGTTCAATTGCTATCCTCTCGTTTTACAGACAGTCGGAGATTCCTAAAAGAATTCGAACCACCACAATATCGCCCGTATTGCAAAAATAAATGGAAAAAGCGTGAAAAACAAACAATTATCGTCGAGACTTTGGACTCGGTCTCGGTGTAGTCTCCTGCAATGCCGCGTGGGTCGTGCTCACCCACAAACGGCCGTCCGATGTCACGACCTCTTCGCTCAATCGACAAACCGGACGGATAGTTGAAACCGAATCTGACCAATTATTTCTATTCTGACGGACTTCGTTCGCGAATGATTATTGCATCGCGTATCCGAGAAACTACTTCACTTCTCAAACGTTTCAGCTAAAGCCGCGACAATTTATCCACTATGAATTAACCCCGTATCGTCCCCGTTTACGATTTTCGATCGATCTACCGAATTTTTCACGGTTTTTACCCCGGTTTAAAGATTTTTTCTACATTCATTTGATTGTATAAAACGTTATATCATTGATTGCTATTATTCTCTATCAAATGCAAATTTTCTAGAGCTCGAATTCGACCGCCCACGGTCAAATTTGTTTCCCAAATCCAACTTTTCGCAGTAACAAAGTCGTCGATCGATCGTTTATCGTCGTCGTTCGATGAACTTACGAAAATCAGCGGGATTGTGATACGTCGGACATTGCAATCCGTGTTTCGCGAGAAAAGGAACGAGAGCTCTTGTACCACCGGTGTAAACGCAACTGCCCGACGCGATCACGTACAGATGATCTATCATGTTGAACAACGTCGCGCTTGGTTGATGAATCGTGAATATCACCGTTCGTCCCTGCCTCGCAATAGCGTTCAAAAGGGTGAGGCACGCTTTGGAGGAGACGCTATCCAAGCCACTGGAAGCAAAAATGTTCAAAAAAATTCATTCGATCAATTGATTAAACTTTGCATCACACACGGGGTCATTTTGACCCTGTCGTTGCCTTGCAAACAAGGTTTGCAGAGAAGAAAAAAAAATTCGTGAATTTTTTGATGCATGTAAATAATTTTAATCGCTCTTTTCATTGGTATCGATTGATTTTACAATGTTCGAATGACATTTGAGAATTTTTTCAACGCGATCGCACGGGTCGATTGAAAATGGCGGACAGTCAAAGTTTGTGAAGGGTCGAAATGACCCTGTGTGTGGTGTTTGATGTGATAAAAAAATGTTTTGAGACTAATTACTTGCATCATTGGCGATAGTTGATGAATAAAATTATAGCTATCGCCAATAAACTTAATTTTGCCCATTTTTTTTATCATTCATGTTTTTTAACGACGTGATTGAATGATGGTAACGTGGACGTCAGATATTCCGTGCGTTTATTGGAACGACGATTACCTGACGGGCTCGTCGAAGAACATAACAGGTGGATTATTTACGAGTTCCAGAGCAATTGCGAGCCTCTTCCTCTGACCTCCGCTCAAGCGATCTGTTCTCGTGTGCCGATGAGGCGCTAGTCCCATTGCCACAAGAACTTCGTCGACCTGCAATTCAAACGTATTTAATTAAATAAGCGATTGACGAAATTTCATTTGAACGAATATATAATCTAATTAAATATATCAATCCAATGATGTTTACCTTCGCAATTCATTTTATCGCTACTCCGTAATACAAAACAAAATCTGTTTATCTCGTCGACAGAAAAATTGGATAACAATAATAATAATAATTATTATTATTATTTAAAATAATAATAATAATAATAATAATAATAATAATAATAATAATAATAATAATAATAATAATAATAATAATAATAATAATAATAATAATAATAATAATAATAATAATAATAATAATAATAATAATAATAATAATAATAATAATAATAATAATAATAATAATAATAATAATAATAATAATAATAATAATAATAATAATAATAATAATAATAATAATAATAATAATAATAATAATAATAATAATAATAATAATAATAATAATAATAATAATAATAATAATAATAATAATAATAATAATAATAATAATAATAATAATAATAATAATAATAATAATAATAATAATAATAATAATAAAATATGAGCTTACCCTTTGCCGTTTTTCCAGATGGGTCGAACGCAGTTTGAGATTCGCAGCTACTTCCATAGCTTCCTGGATCGTGAGCAGCGGTTGAAGATAATCATTCTGCATAATGTATGCCGATGTTCTTCTGAACGCCGTGAGATCTCGATCCTTGCCATTGATCGTCACTTTACCGTCAATTTTCGACGTTCTGTAATTTCAAAAACATCGCGATTGAATACACGTAAATTCTCTCCCCAGTTGCCACTCCGTTTTTATTGAAATTGAATTTCTATTTGCAAAACATTTATTTTCCAGTTCGATGCAATTATGTCTTAATTGTAATTGTAAATAATCGGAAAGCATTGTTCAGTTGATTTATTGGCAATTTGAGCTTGTTACAAATTTTTAGCGCGTCGAATTTAGAAAAGCAGTCGTCGGAATTGTAACTCCACGTGCGCGAGTCTGTTCGGTAAATTACGATAAATTGCACTTTTGTACCGCATGCCGTGACGATAATATTATGTCAATTATGTTGGCACGCGACGCCTGTGGCACTTTGCCGTTTCCCGGATTTACTCACTTGTATCCAGCTAAAATGTCCATCAAGGATGATTTTCCAGCCCCCGACTGGCCCATTATCGCCGTGAGCTCGCCGGATCTGAAGTCGCCACTCAAATTACCGAGTATCAATTTTTTTCCTGAAATACAAAAGTATGAATTCATTTTATCTGATTGTTGAAAAAAAATCGTACAATTCTCGTTTCAGGTATGGACGGGAAAATAATATTTCTCTGCCATGAAGAAATTTAAAGAAAAACCGAACGAAACGATTTAAATAATTTACGACTCCTCGCTGAAATATTTTAATCCGAAATCGATAATCCGGAAAGATCAAATATCTGAAAAAATTTTTAAAACGTTCAAACGTAAATTCAACAAATTCCTCCACGAATTTTTTATGTCTCAATAATCTTCTCTTAATTTTCTTGCGGCCTTCAAACTAATTACTCTATTTTTTTTAATCATTCATCGACCGAAGTATTTTCCCAACGTCCTAAACCACAAGCGAATTCCGTCATGATAAAGATTAAAAAATATAAATGATAAAAAATATATACATGGAAAAAGATGTCATACATTTCGTTTTAAAAATATTAAAAAATAAAATGGAAAGGTCAAAACCTGGGTCGTTAATTTGACGCGTTAAGGTTGACATTGACGGTCGTACGTGACTGCAACATAATGCTCACACGTGCGAGGAAGGCCCTTCACCGAAAGCCTTGATTTTATGCGAAAGGAGGTCACACGATGGTCCGATGCAGACGCGTTTGATTAATATTATTTTTGATTCATTCATCGCGCACCGATTCGGTCGCACGCCCGAAAAATACCGCGTGGGTCTCGATCGGTCGTCGATAAAATATATACATGTTGCACACGTCGTTATCTCGTATCGCAGCCGAGCGATCGAATCGTTAATTCGAATCTTCGATTCAAAATTCATTATCCGGAGCATTTTGACAATGGACTCGATAAGAGGTCGCTCGTAAGAGGGATTATTAATGAAAGATTCGACAAAAGATCGAATTAGCCTCGATCGACGATGCTCTCATCGATGCTATTGCAATTAATAAAAATGTAAATACCTTATCAAAAATTCCGTTGAGCAATGGTTAACACTCTTGGGATAGGAAAGTACGAGATGTGATAAGCTATTATTTTTTTCTCGTTGTTTTTCATTTTACTATCGTACGTCATTGGACCTTTGAACCTGGGACGATACATGGGAAGAAATCTCAGAGATTAGACGATGGATTATATCGGTAAAAGACTCGAATGATCTTGAAAGTGGAGGGGTTCAAGAGAATTACGAGAAAATGCACGTGCAGATCGTTAGTTTTTTTTTTTAATACGGCTACGATATTCCCAAGTAAATTGTAGTTCAATGCTAGGTTCGGAAAAGAATCTGGCGAAGATGTTTGCATGGTTTAAATGGCCTGGATCGGATTTACCCTCTTTTGAAGGATCGGGTTAACCCTTCGTATGTACATCGACTTTTGAGGAGCTTCGTCTGTACACTCATTGCAAAAATTACTACGACATATGTACGTATATTTTGTTTCAATGTAAAAAGCATCAAAAAATTATTTATTTATTTCTTTATTTTCTTTCTTCTTTATTTTATTTTTAGAATTTATTCTTTTCGCCCAAGGGCCTCCTCCGACCGTCAACCTTTTCTTGCAACCTTTTTTATAGTTATTTCTTGAAAATTAATTTACCTATAACTTTTAAAATTCAACATAATCGACGGAAATTGATTTTTTTATTATTCCTTAAAAAAATAAGCAGTGCACCAACGGACGATAAATCACGTTGAAATCACATTGAAAAATTCGTATTTCAAGATGAACATTTCTATCTGTTGATCGATAATCAACAAAAAGTTGTATCGTAATTTTGCGAGCCCGGAATGGCGGATGATAATTGATTCAGGTATTTTATCATAGCGATACATCGTTTCGAATGACTCATCGAGTTAAATGATGCATAAAATATGCCAGGACGTGCGGAGTGCGCCGTGCTCGTTGACCCCGCGGTACAACGAGAGAAGAAAACGACGCCCAAGGGTTAATAGTCGACGTTTTTAAACTAGATTCCCAGACGAGCGTCTACGCTCGCTAAAACGATCGTTCGACGTTCAATGTCGTGCTTCGATTTGTATATTACAATACAATGTACGCATTGTCGAGAGTCTTCGGTATCGGATGCACGTGCAGATAAGACTCGCTGCGCGACCGTCTCGGCAATCATTATGAAAATACGACGACGGATGGAAAAAGATACGATAATAATTTTCACAACACTCGAGAGTATTTTCTTGACGGAAATAATTTCTAAAAATAAAAAAATAAAAAATAAGAGATTTTTGGAATTTATTTCTCATTCAATTCTTCGTCGTTTAGTTCTCTGCGATTTTTTAAAATTTCTTTTTCAAAGAATAAAGAGAATAGAAGAGTTTTTATTTATTTATTCACTTATTTTTTTTTTCAGGATAAGGAGATGTACAGGAATCAATAAATTATCGCGACATATTATTGAGTTTAAATACGTTTATTAAACATATCAATCTATCGAAATATATATATATATGTGTTGTTCTTAGGTCAGTTTGAAGAGAAAGAGATAAAACGATTTAAAAAAAAGAAATAATTTCGAGGGTCACGAAAATTTTGATCGATAATGAATCGAGACAATTTTAATTCGTAGTTAAAAAAATATGTAATTATGGATAAACGGGTAAAATGGTGATAAAGGATTCATTGGAATATCTTATTTCGAACGTAGTCAATTCGGATCCACATTCGATAATTCGATCTCCCTGAAAGCCGAAGAAAAAAGCGGAAAAACTGGTTTATACGCTATCTACGTTCGATCACGATCGACATCGTGACTCGGATTGCGGGACGAGCATCGAGTTTCAAGGTTGATAATTTCGTTTTCTTATTTCTCTCGTCGTTTGACATTTATACAATCGAAATTCAATTTTCTTCGCATTTTCGGGGAGTAAAAAAAAATTCCCGATGAATCAAAGACGTTGATAACATCTATTCTCAGAATTTCCTTCAATTTCGATCCAGCCGTCTCCGACGATAACTCAATTTCCGTTCGACACTAATTCGCTGTTCTATTTACCCTCCGGAGGAGTCGTGCATCGCCTAAAAAAATGAGGCACTCCTGCTCGGTCGGTAACGAAAAACTGTAAAGCATTTTTCTCGATCACGATTGATCTCTCGAACAAAATACGAGAACGGTTGACTGCAACTTCGAATTCCGCAGTCAACCGTTCTCGTCTTTTACCTGTGAGATCAACAATGGCGGAGAATAGTACTTCCGGAAGATCCAACTACCACCCTCGCACTCATAGCGGTCTATCCCATTCCCTTCCCCCCAAAAGCGTCTCACAGTCAGCTGATACGACGCATCGTCTCGGCTTACAAAGCCAATCTCATGCACATCACAGCATACAACGTTTACTCCATTTTTTCCTCTTGCATTTCTTTTATTCCATCGATACGAGCAACGTGAAACAAGTAAAATACCGATTTTTCTTTTTTTCTCCATTTATTATATTTTTAAATATATTTAACAATATATATATTCTTTATTACCGATAAACTAGACAACCGGAATGAACCGAGTAACCTAAATACCGATTTTTCGTAAACTGCGCGACCTTTATTTCCGTCGATAAAACAGATCGAAGATCTTCCCCCAGTTAGATAAACTCTCCGGCATTGGCCGTCTCCGAGTTCTTCATTGTCTCTCGATGCGTCAAATTTTTCTTTACCCTCTTTTGTTTGTTTCGATACGTTCGAATTCTTTCGACTCGCGCGCGTAGATCGCAGCTGTGCGATACGAGACATTTGTTATCGGTGGTTGTGGAAGCGACAAGTGTCGAGGCGATCCAAGGAACAAAAAAAAAGAAAAAAAACACATCGAACAGTTCAAGAGAGAAAAAGAGAGCAAAAGCCTTCGGGCGCAGCTGATCTCGCGATACGAAAATAATAAACATTATCTCTTACCTCTCAAAAGTATGCCAGCTCGTACGCTGTACGAAACATCATTGAACACGAGATTAATAGCTTTTCCATTTCGGCCATTGTAATTCGACGTTTCGCCGTGTCCAAATTCCGGAATCGTTCGATAATTTCCGACGTTGATTTTCGAATTCGCACTGCGACATCCGTGATCCGGCGAAGACGTCATAATGACGGTTTTATCAAAATATTAAATCACTGAATTCTCAACTGTCTTATTCTCGTTACGTATAAAAAGTACACACGGGTGTGTACACATAGATACACACATATATCGATATATATATATACAGTCTCGTCACTCGGAGCGCAGCCACGTGTTCATCTCGCGACGAAACTCTATCACAACAAATCCGCCTTCGTGCCTTTGTCAAGCCATTTTGTCCATCCACCAAAAAAAAATATACACCCCAATCCACGAAAACAAAGACAAAAAACGAACCGTTGTACGTTATTTCAATTCCATACGATAATAAATATCGACATTCAAAATAAAAAAAAAAATACAAACGAAAGGGAGAAGAAGACGAACGAACGGAGAAGGATGAAACACGGAAGCTGTGAGTATAGCTCGTGTGTGAGAAATCGTTCCGTGCCGTCTGCAAGACGGGCGTTGATGGCAACGCGCTAGAAGCACGCTTAGGATCGGAATTATCTTTAGTTTGCGGAGCGTAGCCGTACCGAGCTGTGTTTGCCGGGCGCGAGTTGGAATAATTGAGGAAAGGAAATCTTGTATTGGCTCAACTGGTTAATTCGCGTTGCTGGTAGTCTCTAGTTCGCGGGGATCTCGATGACGGGGGATTACACGCGAGAGGGGCTTCGGGCAGATGTTGAACGTGGCGTAAGCGTTCGGTTGTGCTTTGTGAACGCACTCCCGCACTGTACCGTGGCCACGGCGTTACTAGCTTACGTTTTACGGTTGTGGGCACTGGAGACAGCATTGTGCAGCGTTGAAGTGAAGCGAGAGTGAGCTTAGTCTCGGTTTGCTCTCTCTTTCTCTCGCTCGCTCTCTCTCTCTCTCTCTCTCGGTCGCGCGCGCTCTTTCTTTCCCTGTGTGTCTGTACGGTACGGGCGCCGTGCGACACGGTAATCAGTCGGTGGACACTCAACAGCCGTTTGAGTCTGTGAACGCCTCGTGCTTAGATGGAGATACTTCAACGCCCTCTCTCTCTCATTCTCAATCTCTCAATACATACACGCACTCTATTTCTCTCTCTCTGTCTCCATCTTTCTCTCGCTCCTTCTCAGACAAATACAGACTATTGCTCTCTCTCTTTCTCACACACACATACCCTCTACTTCTCCCTGTCGCTCTCACACACACATACCTTCTACTTCTCTCTCTCTCGATCCCTCTCTCTCCCCTCTCTCACTCTTACACACACATACAATCAATTTTCTCTCCCTCTCTCTGTCAGGACAAATACACACACTCTATTTCTCTCTTTCTCTCGGTCACATACATGCAACCAATTTTTTCCTCTCTCTCTTTCTCTACCGCTCTCTCTCCCTCTCTCTGTCAGGACAAATACACACACTCTATTTCTCTCTTTCTCTCGGTCACATACATGCAACCTATTTTTTCCTCTCTCTCTTTTTCTACCGCTCTCTCTCTCTCTCTCTCAGGATAAATACAGACACTATTTCTCTCCATCTCTCTCTGTCACACACACATAGCCTCTATTTCTTTCTTTTGCTTTCTTTTTCTCTCTTTCTCTTTCTCTATTTCTCTCTCTTTCTCCCACATACACTTTATTTTTTCTCTTTCTCATACACAGTCTCACTTTTTTTCTCTCCCTCTCTCTCTTCCGCGCGACCACCTCACGCACGCCCATTGACTCTCTCGCACTCCCATCATTGTCATCCGTATCCGAGGCCTCGGACTCTGAATTGTCTTCTACACTGCAAAAGCAATGAGTGCCAGTGAGCTGGGACTATAGGCGATCGCTGTGGAGAGAGAGAGAACAAGCGTGAATGTAGCACGTTGCGTTGAGGTGTTTTAAATATTTCAATCGTTCTCTCTTGCTACACCGCAAACGTCTATGAAGCTATCTCACTCGTACTCATGGCGCGGTCGGAAAATGCGGCACATCGCCTTTAGGGGTGCATGGTTGGAAATGAAAACTGCAAATTATTGTTCTTGGCAATGATTGATCTTTAGGATGAAAGACAAAACCGGTTGACTGCGGTTGTGAGCGTAGACACTGGCATACAAAATGGCGCGGGAAAACGGGCCTTTGGGCAGATTCAGGGATCTCCCCCGCACTTGCTTCGCTATTTGAGAAAGATGGATGACGTAGGGGTCAGTCGGGGACGTCGGGATCCGTCGTTTCAAAGAGGGGCGAAACCTCCACCCGTGCGGGGAACAGCGAAGACTTTTGAAACGTAAATTTGGAGAAAGTGAATCACTCGGTCGAAAACGAAGCATCAAATCCTGCGTCGTTCCATTTCGTGAGAGCGAGATGTTTTCTTTTTTTCGACGAAAGTTCAATCGTTTGCAGATATTATTAAGAGAGATTTTCAAGGTTATGTATAATGAATTCTGCAGAGCCTCGAAACCACGAGACACAAGTGTCTTTTTCTTTTCCACTCCCTCCGCCACAAGCGCCATTGGCGCTTTCTCTGTCTCTCAGTCCTGGCGCGTGAGAAAAGAAAATGGCGCCATTTTCATCTTTCCTCCGTGGTTTCGATTTTTCGTGTCATCGACACATTTAAATCTTTCTAAACGGTAATAGGTTTTGCTATTAGACGGGAGTTATCTTTTTGGGTCGCAATAACAAAACTTTTATCGCGTTTATTTATAAACGTCGGCACGTGTAGATTTGTTATTTATTCTTAGTAATTCGATGATTCGAATTTTGATGAAATTATTTTCTTTTTGAGGTCAAGATTGGTATGTGTTGAAAATTATAGGAAATTATGCTGTATACTCGATACTTTGACGCTCCACAATATTTGGATTATCGAGAACGTTGCAACTCTAATACCGAATTGCCGCTCATGAATATTTCCCGAATATCTTTCGATATAACAAAAACCATCCTAATTCACGTATAGAATAAACGACAATTCGCTTCTCAAAAAAAGCATCCAGCTGCTACGGAAAGCCCGCTAAAAATTAATCAATATAGCACCCACACATCTCACACAACGCGAAAAGAGCAAAAAAAAAAATGGCAGTTGTGGAGACGTTCGATCCTTCTACCTCCACTGCTATGCTTCAAGAACACAAAGTTAAATACCACCAACAATAATAATGATTTCATTGAAGAGCCAAAGAACAAATCAATCCCAATTTTCCATCGCATTCGAATAAAAAAGTTCGACTTCCGAAATTACTAAAAGAAAATACAAATATTCCAAATAATATCAAACATTTTCGTACCAATTACGAGGAAAACAATGAAAACTCGCACCGATCGAAAGACGCAGACGCCGTGGCGCCGTCAAAACGATTGTCGTGCATCGACCCTGAGGTTATCTTTTATTCGCAACTGCTGCTACGGATATCATGCATCGAATACAGCGAATGGTTCATGCCATGGAAATAAGGATGTTATTGTTTTTTTTTATGTCGTTGCACGCAACCACGTTGAGTCGGCTTGTCGGATGTAGGTGAGCAAGGTACACGGACGAGAGATTCGCAAGCGTGTGCAAGGTTCGGTAGCATGCCGGCGAAGGCGACTGTTATTAGCGGGAACCTACCCCATCCCGATGGACCTTGAGTCATACGGTTGCGGAGGGCCTTCACCTTGCAACGGTTTTTGCGCGCCGGCGCGAAGTTCGCGCGGCGGCTTCCCGCCAAAAAAAAAAAGGGACTGCATAGGGACCGCAAAGACGCGATGTTTGATACAACGAAAGCCGTTGCAACGGCCTCGGGATCAGCTGAAACGCACGCTACGTGCTGCTACGCGCAGTCATGCTTGGTTCATCGATACGGAATCGCGCGGAACCATCCACCGGTCCACCACTCGCCGAGGTCGTTCGCCATCGGGTTACCGTGGTGTCCTGCTGACTCTCTCGTTCGCAAACGGGTTTGTTTGTCGAGTTGCGGAGGCATCCCGCTTGTGGAACACGAGAATCGTAGTTTCCTTCGTGTCCGCACGGGGCGTTACGTCCGGTGGATGATCGGTCTCGCGTGCCGTGTACTTTTATGAATTAATTAGCGGGCGGAGGCAGTGCGAAGCGGATAATCAACTGTCGATTGAATGGCGACAGCGATGTATGATTTGTCTCGTGATTTTGCATTTTTTGTTAATAATGCTGTTTACGAGGCGTCAATTTGGAGTATCTCGAGTTTTATTACAAAAATTAAGAGAATGGCAGACGCTATGACGATTACTTTCGAAAAATGTTTGTTATCGTTATATATAGGGTATGATTTTACGGATGGAAATCAGTAATTAATTTTAGGATGTAGGAATTATGATTTCTGTAATTTGTCTCTCCAAATCGATCTTCAATAATAATTATTATTGCGATTACCATTATGATCATTATTATTCATCCTCGAAAAATCATATTATACAACAAAGTAATAATAATAATAATGACAATAATTATTATTATAATTAATAATAATAATAATAACAATAATTATAATTAATAATAACAATAATAATAATAATTTTTATTATTATAATTAATAATAATAACCTAAATAATAATAATAATGATAACAATAATAATAAATAATAATAATGATAATAACAATCATAAATATTGAATAATATTTATTATTATTATTATTATTATTATTATTTTTATTATTTTCATTATTTTTATTATTTTTATTATTATTATTATTATTATTATTATTATTATTATTATTATTATCACTTCGTTGAATGACGCCTGCGCTGCCTTTTTTTCTTCACAAGAAGAATATTCGCACGACGCGAGCCAGGCGGGTAATTCAAGAACCCGACGATTCATGTACGATTTGCGGGACGACGTTTACTATCGAAGGTTTCAGGACTTGTAAGGCTCGTATGAAACTGATAAAATGCTTTGTGCAATATCGCTGCAGCGTGTTAGCGACGTACCGGGTTACGGAAGGTCCTTCAACTCGAAAAACGACTCTCGTCTTTGGCACGAGTTCCTGTTTTGTACACTTCTCATTGTCAAGCCGACTCAGCGTCGCAGATGGCGAATGTCTCGCCTTATTCCGGCTCTTATCAAGGATTCTTTGACACCCGAGACGACGTGCCCCACCGACGACGTCGGCTTGGGTGCGAGTCGGATGGTTGTCACTGTAAGTCGTGTCAAATTTTTTCATTCATCCGCAAATATTGAAAATAAAAAAGAATTCAAAAATAATAAATAAAAAAATGAATATGATAAATGTTAAAATATTTAAAAACTATATTTGAAAAATAGAGAAGAAAAATACATAAATATTCTATTCATCTTTGCGTTTTGGTCGAACGTTTGGGAGAGAAAACGAAGCTGTTATTTATTTCATTGTTCGTTCTAATTTGATACAATATTATAATTTTTATTCTTCATTGAATTATGAGCAGAAAAAATGTAAGCTCTACTTGACAGGAGTCCAACCTTCCCCCAGATCTCGTTTAAAGATTATTTCTTCATGAACTTTTCATGTTTTCTCACCGCTGGCTGACCAGAAGAGTTGATGAATTAATTGACAAAGCTAATTATTACTCAATTTCCATGACCATCATTCGTCTTTTTATTCTTCGGTTTGGCTTACAACGAATTCTTCGTGTCAATACAGTTAATCGTATATACGCTAAAGAGAGGCATTCGAGTCGGTAATCAAGTGGCAGAATATCGTACGCATTTTCTCATAGGATTTAAAACTTTGCAATTTTCCTCGGTCCGAAATGCTGCGCAGCAGCAATGGTCCAGAGTTTTATCTCCTTTAGTCTAAGCTCGATCGTTGTTTTTTTTGTTTAATTTCTATTTTTACAAAAATATCGTACGAACTGTGGGCAAACATCGCAAATAATCCTCCCCCGAAGGGGATAAATTCTCGTCTAACGCTCGTCTCTCATCCCCCGCATTAGCTTTCCATCCTGAAAGCCAGTCAATCAATAGAATTCAATCCGAATGTGGATTAAAAAACAGATTCTGTCGTGTTGGAAATGTGATAAAAATCACATTAACAAATCGTTAAAAGAATAGCAAACAATTCTTGTGCATTCATTCTCATACAATAAAAAAAAAATCAAGTGAAATCTATTTGATTCAGTTCAGTTTTTTTATTATTTCGATCTCGTTTCCTTCCCAACCGATAACGACTATCTTCTCCGTAATATGTACATGTCTCCTCGCCATACGTCACCGTTATAACTACGCTTAAGTATTAAAATATATATATATCTATATAAGACGAACTAAAAAAGTACCACAGCATTTTAGATCCTGAACGAAGCAAGATTCGACGAGTTTCACACTTCCCCCATCCGAAAAAAATAATTTTTTCGATTATAAAAAAAAAGAAAAGAGTAAAGTTCAAAACGATTACGTATGAATTTTTTATCGTATCTTTTCTTCAATAATATTTCGGAATAACGATTCTCGACTAGTTCCTTGATTAATTCTACCACAAAAAAAAAAAAAAAAAAAAAAAAAACCGCCGCATTGGCCAATTTTACGAGTTCGAAGAACTTTGCTTTGCAAGTGCCTAGCAATTCTGGCAATTCAACGAAATCACTCTTCGATATATGAGATTAACTGATTCACAATACGGCAACCCCTTCGTTACAATAACATTTAAATAAAAATAATAAAAATTATCGCATATAAAAATATTTTTCATCAACTAAAAATGCATCCATTCCAGCGAATTGCCGTTCTCGCCAGTTCGCAACATAGATTTTTCGCGCGATGTCGCGCGGCAAAAATTTTTAGCAAAATAAATAACCGAAAAAACAAAGAAAAAATAAAAATTAAAAACAATAAATAAATGATTAAGGCACTGCGAGAGTCGTTCACTGGTACCGATAATTTTTTAATGCAAAGTCTTGCTTCCCAACCGGCAGATACCGACTGGCACAAATCCATTCTGAATGCCGAATGGATGCCCTGCGTGTTTTCGTTGATTTTTCCTTAAATTTTTTGTCACTGAAAAAATAATTATCTTCGATTGAGTTTGCACCACAACGCACTGGCTGTCAAAAGATGCATCAAAACACCGATTCCGACTATCAGAACCAAATTGTTCACGACATTGGTGTCACCGATCTCCATCTCTTTGAGAAACTTATCGGGTTTTTTGTAGTGACAATAAAAATCGTCGCAATTGAGATCTTTTCGTCCCGAGCCGTAAACCGTGAAGAGGAGACTGTGAAAACCCGCGCGGAAGTAAGATATGTGAAAGATCCAACGAAATGCCGCTGGCGTGTCCATGTATCGAATGCAAAATCCGAATACCGAGAACAATACGGCGATTATAGGACCGGCGAAAACTGCGATCTGCAATAAAATTATATTTCTCCGATTATCATCCGGATACTCAGAAATATCCAAATATAAATATTATTGATGGCTCAATAAATGTATTAATATGGTTCGGAGCGGACCAAAATACCGGATTGAAACCCGGATCTATCTGCCGATGGGGTCGACGATTTTTTTCAGTGTCTTTTGGATTCGATGACCTGGCTAATTATTTTTTAGATTTTTTAGATGGTTCATTATCTAAGAAAAAAAAGAACAATGAAGTCGGCCTTGCAAATCAATCGACACTATATAATTAATTACTTGTGATTATTTTTTCAATTTCCATATTATTTGAAATACATTTACCGATTTGGCTCGAGTTTGTTTGCTGTTACGTGATTTAAGCTACGTCATTGAAATCATCTCGAAAAATGTCGATAAGTAATCTATCGAGGAACTCAGATACGTCTTATCGATTGCATTTTATCCCGGTTCGCGATTCTAACGCGAGGTTCGCCTCGCGTTACAATCATGAAAGTAGATCTCGATTTTATCAACCTCAACGAAAAATCAATTTCTTTTCTCCTTTTTCAAACAATATCTTTTTCTTATTCAAATGTATAAAATGTATTGGTCGTGCTGAATTGAGCAGAAGAATTAGAATGAAAAATTGTAAAATCGTACCCTAACTGGTGTGGTTGCTCCGATGAAGAATCCCCACGCCTGAGCGGTCAAGCTCGCGGCTACGCTGACGATCATGAATGTGAGAAGGCGATCGGTCTCAATCGGTTGACCGGTCAGCCAATAACTAACTGCGAGATACGTACTCGCGCACGCAGCTTGAAAAGGTATTTCCACGAGTAACATACTGATGTAGTACGGAGCCAATCGATACCATCGATTGAAGTGTTCTCGTTTCAGAATTTGCATCTCACGAGGAACTGCAAAAATAAATCAATAAATCAATAAATCAATAAATCAATAAATCAATAAATCAATAAATCAATAAATCAATAAATCAATAAATCAATAAATCAATAAATCAATAAATCAATAAATCAATAAATCAATAAATCAATAAATCAATAAATCAATAAATCAATAAATCAATAAATCAATAAATCAATAAATCAATAAATCAATAAATCAATAAATCAATAAATCAATAAATCAATAAATCAATAAATCAATAAATCAATAAATCAATAAATCAATAAATCAATAAATCAATAAATCAATAAATCAATAAATCAATAAATCAATAAATCAATAAATCAATAAATCAATAAATCAATAAATCAATAAATCAATAAATCAATAAATCAATAAATCAATAAATCAATAAATCAATAAATCAATAAATCAATAAATCAATAAATCAATAAATTAAATAAAATTGAAATCGCCTGTTAACGATTGTACAATTTCACGAATATTTCAATTGGATATTCGATCTATTTCCTACTCCGTGGATTAAAAATTACTCACAGGCAAGAGTTACAGCCATTTTTCCTGTATAAACAATGAGCAAGAGAGATCCGTAGAGGTACACGTAATTGGCAAGAACTCCGGTGGCGCGATAACCGCTTCCCATGTACAGATAGCCGAATATAACACCGATGAGTAAATGACAGACCAGTCGTATCACCATCAGCGTGTAATCCCGCTTGAGACACATCAATTGTCTCTTGTACAGGAGATAACACTGGGCGAGAAACCCGGCCGGAGGTGGCGGTTCCGTCGTTGGTCGTGCGATTGCTAAAAATATATATTTTATTATTCGTCATTAGCGAAAATCATAACACGATTTTATATTGAACTGGAAAAAACACAACGAATCTTTCGAAACGATAAATTCTTATTTTTGTTCGCTTCATTGATATCTCAATTAATCGTAAATCAAACGTTATTGAGTGTTAATTATTCAGAATGACAATAGGAGTAATAAAAATGGAGGTGGCGAATTTTGTTGTTCGTACGATTGCAAAAATATATCAATTCTGTTCTTCATTATTGTCAAAAATCAGAATACGATTTTGTATTAAACAAGAAATAATATTGAAGCGTACTATTTTTATTTCCTACATTAACGTCTATATATAATAGATTTTTATATGAAGTAAGTAAGCGGAAATTATGCAATTTCCGTTGCGCAGTAAATAAAATTGTAATCAACTACGGAATAAATTTAATCGTGAGTCACCGGTTCAGCAAAGAAGACCGAAAATTCGCGACTCATCGTTTTATCATACAACGATGTGGCTATTAACCCCTTGACCTACGATAACAAATGAGACACGTGCTCAAGGATTCATTCTCAAGCTAAATATAAAAACCCCGGTCGAGAGGCGTGTTGAGATTCTTCAAAAAGCAAAACGTAAACAGCACGTGTTGGTCAGAACGGCGTCAAAGTATTAAATCTCAGTGACACGGGATAAAAAATAAGTCTGCAAAATATTTACTCTGAGTTTGTTGCGTCTTCTCCGGTGGTTCGGGCGATCTGCCACCGTCCCAAATTTTTTCCGCGGCAATTGCGAGTTTGTCCACCGTAACTCCGTACTCTCCAATAGCGACTTCGATCACTAAAAAGCGCAGACAAAAAAAAATCGTGACAAATATGTTATTGACGAAGCTTGCGAAAAATTGACGAAATTCAAGAAAACGAGAGGTCAAACGATCCGAGAAATTAGCGATTGCACAATATAGCCAGAAATACAATACTTTATCCTTTATTCGCATTTAATCCAATCGTTTTCAATTCGTTTGGCATAAATAAATTTTAGAAAGTTCGAAAAAAAAATTCTAAAAAATATTAAAAAGTGAAGAAATTAATTTTTAAAAAAATTAACGATACTAACAAAAGTCGGCGGGATTGTGGTAAGGCGGACAACTGACACCGAGTGACGTCAAGTGTGGCAGAAGAGCGAGCGTCGGTCCTCTGTAGATGCAATGACCACCCGCAACGGCGTAGAGAGAATCGAACATTTCGAACAGAAGAGCGCTTGGTTGATGAATGGTACAAACAACCGTGCGTTTTTCCATTCTCGCCAAACGTTGCAAAAGTGATATACACTGACTGCATGAAGCTGAATCCAAGCCTGAAAATAAATAAGATCGTTGAATCTTGACGCGACTTTGTAAAACGTAAAGACGAAAATATAAATATATTTCGATTTCTCTGCAGTCTAACAAAATAGTGCAGCTTTTAAAGTTTTTCACAAAATTGTGGAAAGTATTTTTGAAATGTCGGGATTTTTTGCGGCGTTTTATTTAACAATGAAAATAATAATAATAAAAATTAAAAAAAATGAATAAATAAATAATAATAATAATAATTTGTACCAGTGGTAGGCTCGTCGAGAAATAATACTGAAGGGTTACTGAGAAGCTCGAGTGCAACGTCGAGTCGTTTTTTCTGTCCACCGGACAATTGTCCGCACAGAGTGTCGTAACACCGACTTAGCCCAAGCATCTCCAAAAGTTCGAGAACCTGTGAAAACAACGAAATTATCAATATCTTTCTTCAGATACAACGACGCGTACATTTCAAATGATACATTTAAATCCTCATTCTACAATTAGACTAAAATGCTTGGAAAAAATCATTTACGTAATTCGCTAACAATACTCGTAAAAAAAATGGAAACAAATCATTAAAGAATTTTATTGCCTGTACGAAGCATCAAACCATCTTCCAGTTCACTAAAGTTCCCGAACATTGGTCTTAAATTGAATAATGAAAAATATTTACAATTTCGATGCAGATCATTTTGTTTCCATTTGTCGCAAATTGATAAAAATTGTGCTCTCCCTGACAATCTTGTTAAATACAATTTTGAAGAAACAAAAACATCCTTTGGCCATTGTTGAAGCGAGATGAAACGTTAAATCTGCGAAGATAGACGAGGATAGCAAAGACTATCGCACCTGAGTGTGTTTGTATGAGGCGCTGATGGTGTAACCGAGTTTGAGATGAGCCGCCAGTGCCATCGCTTCGCCGACTGTCAGCTTCGGTCTCGACAAAGAATCTTGCTGTATGTAGCACGACGTTCTCTTCCATCTTTCGCTGTACGGCATTCGCACTTTTCCGTTGACCATTATTTCACCGGAAACGCCTTGGACACTGCCGATAAAAACAAAATAATATCATTCGAGCTCATAAAATTAATACGATCCTCAAATATGTCCCCTTTCTCACAGATTTGACGTCCCATTTTGTAACAGAGTACAAAAAAAATTGTAGAATCTACTATAAAGTTTCATAAATTCCGTAATATTTTTTTTTTTCACACAATTTTCAAAGATCAAGCCATTATGAAGTAATATTTTTTCCTACAATTTCATCGCTAATCGAATAAAAATGATAATCAGATACTCGCACGATTAACCAAGAATTTCCTCTTTTTTTCCCCGCATTCCCGGTAATTATCTCGATCGTCGTTAATTATCGGTAATTGCACACGAGAAATATTGATTGACAAACGAATTAGAAAAAAAATAAACCATATAAGATGTTTTCTCTCACACAAATTGCGACCGGACGAGGAAATAGAAATGCGAATGGGTTATTTCTCTGAGTTCAATGAACGGATATGAAAATAACCGAGTAAAAACAGAAACGCAGCACCCGACGTTTGTTCGTACTTCGAAGCAACGGAATAACGTTTGCTATTGATGCAAATGCGAGGTGTTTTTTTTTTTTTTCGTGCTCGGGCTTTAACCGCGGCTATGCGTGCAGCAGTAGCTACTCGCGGAAAATGCGATATTAGTCGAAGCTATTGATTCATGGTCGTGAGTGTATTGGACGAGGTGTTATTTATGTGCTTCTCGTCAACAACAGTAAAGTTCGTGGCTCATCGTCGAGACGCACCGATCGCACTTCGGCTCTCGTGCAATTAATGGTAATTCTTAATTCGAGACTCGCGACCCGATCGAGACTTTGACGAATCACTCGAATCACTCGAATGATGAAGACTTGATTAACCGATGGTCGGGAGAAACCCGAAGTTAAATCTTTAAATACAGTGACAATGATTGTAAGCTCGTAGAAGTCGTAAAAAAAATGTTTTTCACTGAAAAAAAAAACAACTTAAAAGGAGACATTGTATTAAGGCCCGTGAATGATTATCAATCATACTCAATGCATAGATGATTTAGCGGCATTTGCATTGTTTAAGTAGATTCGTCGGTACCCGTAATTTTCTCAACCAATGTCCGACAATAATTCGTTTTTTTCTTTTTTTTTTTAATGTTTTTTTTTTCGCTAATGAGTGGATGCATCGTGAATGATTGAGCGACGGTGGACAAACTTACGTGTAACCAGCGAGAACGTTTAGAAGAGTGGATTTTCCAGCTCCGGATGGTCCCATGATTGCCGTGAGCTCACCGGCTCGAAAATCACCGCTGACGCCATGAAGAATTTCTTTGACTTCTGTAACAATGGAAATTGTGTAACAATGCGATATTTTGAAATTTTCGAAACGTCCGTTATTCAAATTCACGATGATGAATAAATGAATAACGAGGCAAACGTCCGGCAGGCAATGAACGGACGTCACGAGTGCCTCGTTGAGACGTCGCGCAATGACAAAAACGTCGACAAAAAGTCAATAAATTATTTTTGTCGTTAATCTGCGATTCCTCTCCCCAAAATCATGATCCGGTAGATAATAGATAAGACTCGTCGCAAAGCCCATCGAATGATAAATTTTCCCTCATCAACTTGCAACAATGACGAAAAATGAAGAACGGAAACGAAGAATCAAACCCACGTTTACAATCGAAATTTATCTTTCCATGCAGTTAGGTAAATACTGCTTTTGATATATGTTTTTGTTTTCCTTTTTTTTTTTGCCCCCACTCGGAATGAGTCACCCTCGTTATCTCGCATGAGCGTTCTACGTTCCGTCATATCGGAACTAGATTCCGCGACGGACTTTGGTGAACTTTTTATTATTATATTCTCTTTTTACAACGAGAGATACAACGTTTCTCTTTCCGTCGGATCTCTCTTGATCGGATTGCAACTGCGATCGAGACGAGAAGTCGAAGTTTCACGCGACAAAACGGAGATTCCGAGTTGATGGTCAATCGCAGGCGCGGCGACTCTCGGGGAGACGGGGTAAATAATTTATGCGCGGTGTATCGACCTGCAGATAGAAACGTGACTGCAATTTCAATCGGTCGCAAACGACATTGTGGTCTCCGAACGTTCGGTGGCTAACCTTCCGTTGGGGTTAAACCTTCGAACGGTCTTGGACACTTCGCGTCTAAGTGGCACATCCATTCCGGAAGAAATTGCATAATTGATCGATTGAATAACAATTTATCTATCAACACAAAGTCGTCGTAAAAAAATTTATATTCCAAATATTTGTTCAAATTAATTTTTTTAAATCATCAATAATAATAATAATAATATTAATAAAAATATTAATAATATTATGATCAATATTAATTATAATAATATTATTATTATTATTATTAATATTGATTAAGAAATATTTTTATTATTATTATTATTATTGTTATTATTATTATTATTATTATTATTATCATTATTATTATTATTATTATTATTATTATTATTAAATCAGAGATATTTATTAGGCAATTCGATAAATACGTTTCTTTCTTGAAAATATTGCAGTAAATTGTTAAATTGTAAATATCGTCGGGAAATAAATTTTTGAAATTTTTTTCTTATTTTTTTTTTTTAGGAAAAATGTAATTGACAATGAGCGGAGTCGTTTATTGCTGATAAATGAGGAAAACTGTGCGCTTTGTTGTGATGAGATTAGAGCTAAAAAATAAAAGAATGCTCAGCAGAGGAAGAGAGGTCAGGGTCGACGATAGCGTGTAATCGATTTGGTGAATGACGCGTCTGTCTTGGCACTTAGATAACGCGTTAGCGGGTGGGCATTGAGGGATTCGTACGTGATGTGAATTAGCGGGGAGTCCCGTCCATATCTTTGACACGTATGACGCTTATCGATACACATTTTTACTTTTTCGGACGTCGATCTGATCCCAACACGTTCTTCAAAATGTAAAAGATCCACTTTTTACGATTTTTCGTTACCTTTTTATTATAGCTCATTATAGATTTAGGACTGATTAGTTTAAAATGAAGCTTACCATATGTAAGAGAGGTATATGTGGAGTGTCAAAGGTCGTTTCCATCGCTTAAGGCCTCGGAAGCTCGCACAACAATGATTTAATTTTTTTGTTTTTTAAATTAAATTGACTACAATGGCTACTAGACCACACAATACGTCTATGTGAAATGAAAATAGAATATAAAAGAACTGAATGAGGATGTTCTTGATGGGAGAATTTATCACTAGGCTGATCAGGCGGTATCCAGGGGCAAAAAATCTCGAAAGGTGGCAAAATGTTGACCCCGTGAAATACGATAAATTGAATTTGAAAAATTATTTAATCAGAACGTCGATCGATCTATCTATATTTCATTCTTCAATTTCGTATAAAAATCCCCACGGTTGTCAATTAATTGAAACATTAAAGATTTCACCTAACGATGATGACTATGGTTAGCTACGCCAATGAAAGGAATTAAATGGTCGGCGGTGAATCGACAATTATTATAAGTCCCGGCTCGTCCGCACGAAATGCGCTATAAAGTCGTATTGTTTCACTCAAGACCTCGAACTCAGTGGCTTGGCAATGAAGAAGAACAGAGCTGTATTTCGGTCATTGTTTTTGTCTTTTTTCTAATTCATTTAAATACCGAAACTTCAGTCTCATGTCGTCGATAATCTTCAGACATAATTCTCGCGCTTGCATTCTTCGACTTTTCCCCCCAATTTCAATTAATTTTCAAGATCCTATCAGACGAAGAATTGTCCATCTCCGACGCACGATCTATACTTCAAGGATTTTAAACGTATTTTTCGAATTTCCGTCGTTCGGCCTCAAAGAAAGCATAAAAGTATTAAATATTTCCACAACCTCGTGAAAAATGTGTTACATGATATTACAAATGTCTCGAGACGATTCGCGGCTTATCGCGATAGCTTCGACCAATTACGAATTCGATATCTTGTTGTGAATATGACGAGTCGACGAATCGATAAAGGAAAAAAAAGGAGTTTGACGCGCTCTTTTCGAGATATTACGACAAGTATTTTTCCGATAGATTTGTGCGACGCGTCTGCGTTATATTATATGAAAATGACGTGTCATGCGCTCGCCATCGGGTAATGCAACGGTTTGAAATGACACTTCGTTATGGTTTATCTCTCGCCGTTGTTTATACGAGTTACGCATTGGGAGCGTGACCCAGTTTGATGAAAGCTATGACATTCGTGCTTTCTCGTTATAAACCCGAAGGAAAATTTAACACTCTAGCATATATAATAATAATAATAATTATTATTATATACAGAGAAATATATAATATATAGCGAAAACGCAGAGAAAAACATATAATGATAATAGTAATAATAATTATTATATGTTTTTTTTCTGTATTTTCTCTGATGATAAAAATAAAAATAATGATAACACTAATAATAATATTATTATTATTATTATCATATTATTATATCTTATAGCAAGACAGTTGTGCTTTAGCGAGCTTGCAACAGATATGAGGCATTTCTCTAATTGATCCGTTATTGTGAAATCAATTTATTTCTCTATAACTATTTTTACTCAATTGAACAAATGATTTCAACACAAAATTTTTCAAAATGTTATTTTTTTTAGTAAATCAAGAAGATACAAAATAGTGATTATCCGGAAATTGTCTAGGAATTTGTACCATCTCGAGATTTTATTCTACTCAACGTACGGTGAATCCTAAAAATATGGCGGAATTTGTTTGTTGGGTGAAGGAACCTAAAGCCGGACACTCGCTCCGTCGTAAAGAAAATTTTTTTTGGACGACGAGAGCCACGTAGAACTCCTAATGCGACGAATTTGAAGCGATTTTGCACGCGTGTTTGAAGTTTTACGAGACGAAAAATAAACGCCGACGAAATCCGGTTTGCACGTTCCGGAGATCGTTGACACCGAAGAGGGTGCGGGTACGGCAGGAGGATGGTAGTAAAACGTGGAAAATTTCGGTAGAACGAGTTTCTTTGCTGAAGGAACGCATTGTGAGAGAGTCCGTCACAATAATAAGGACAAAAAACATGGTTTTGGTCTTAGCATTCGATTTCATCGATTCAGGAAAGTGTGTTTATGATTCTCTCGAAAATATATTAAATGAAAAAAAAGCAATAACAAATTTTAGATAGTAAAAAAAAATTGTTGTGGTGTTGCTGTCATTAATAAGAAAATAATTTGATTTCATTAGAATATAATTGTTAATGATGATAAGAATTGCAATTAACTTTTCACTTATTGATAACGCGTATCTTAGAATTGTCCACAATTATAAATTGCCGCAAAAATAATAATGCCAATTACTCCAAAAAGATGATGCATCTAAAAAAAATTACAACTTATTCTTTTTCTGTCGCAATTGTCTGTAGTTCGAGTGAATTTCATTCGGATCGGTCGAGTCGTTTGAAAGAAATCACAAATTCCGTACTCCTACATGTCGGAGTACGTGCGCCGTCGTCTCAAGGAAAAATATAATTCATGGCTGTAACAGCCTTCATTACAATGTTCGAAGCAATAATTGCATAAAATTCCATCAATTCGTAGAAACTTCGGAAAAAAAAACCGTTGTCGCGTTTCGTCTTCTTATTACCCTCGCAACGAATATTACCGCACAATAATTTTTCTTTCCATCATGGTTGACCACAATAATTTCAAGTTGAACATTACTTCCGTCGCTGCAACAGTGTAGCAGTACCGCTAGTTGAGTTACGACTGTTATTACCAGCGATGATTATTCCGGAGCGTTCCGCCATCAGCGAGAAATTGTCCTTCGGCTTTATCGTCGGTTCGTCGAGTTGTCTCGCACGAATGAACATTTTATTATTATTATTATTATTGTTATTATCATTATTATTATTATTATTATTATTATTATTATTATTATTATTATTATTATTATTATTATTATTATTATTATTATTATTATTATTATTATTATTATTATTATTATTATTATTATTATTATTATTATTATTATTATTATTATTATTATTATTATTATTATTATTATTATTATTATTATTATTATTATTATTATTATTATTATTATTATTATTATTATTATTATTATTATTATTATTATTATTATTATTATTATTATTATTATTATTATTATTATTATTATTATTATTATTATTATTATTATTATTATTATTATTATTATTATTATTATTATTATTATTATTATTATTATTATTATTATTATTATTATTATTATTATTATTATTATTATTATTATTATTATTATTATTATTATTATTATTATCATTATTATATGTTTTATTGAATTATAATTAAGGCATTTACCATTTGATGTTAGTTAATTTTTTAATAATAATAATAACAATAATGATAACATCTGACCTGGTACGAATTTTCGAAAGTTCCAGTGACGAACCCGGTACTGAATGTTGCTGAATGTCAAATCGATTTCGGGCCTTTTCGGAAACGAATGTTTCTCCTTTATGAGATAATTATTGTTCTTCGGAATCGCGGCAACGAGCTCGTCGACGTCGTTCTGGCTGCCGTGTTGATCGCCCTGACAGCAGCTCAGCGACGTACGCGTGGGCGTCGAGTGATTAGGTGAGATCGCCGCGGTCGTCATTTTTCAAAAGGAATGAAATCGCGAACCGCCGAGATCGAAAATAAGGGAAGAGAAAAAAAGCAATTGCGGTTGGGCTCAATCGATCATTCGTTTAGACGCATGACTGTCGACGCCTTTCCTCCTCCGTTATGGTTTTATCCGGAGCCACGACGCTTCGATTAAAATCTGGAACATAAAAAAAAAACATTTTTTTTAATGCACGATCGCAAATATAATTTATGCATGATTTTTTTTAAATAAAAATTTCGTTTTGGCAATAAAAATGAAAATAATTCAAATAATAAATTCATTATAATGTTATTTATTTATCTATTTTATCTGATCGTTTCCCGTGGTGAGAATTTAATCGCCAACGCGGTCACATAGACGTCATAGTGACTCAGAAAAGTCCGATCTTTCGTGGCTGTTAGTCATTATTATTGCGTTGCTGAGTTTTCGGTCTTATCGCACTAGCTGCCCGGTTACCGATGCCACATGCTTCGCGCACGAGGCCGAAGAAACGCCTGGAAGCGTATCCGACGTTTAATCGTCGTTGCAACGTGACGAGTCGCTTCGGCCGAGAAGTAGCCGACGGGAAGTAGCTACACGCTTGTACGTTACGGTTGTACATGCATCCACCCATCAACCGCCCACTCTAGCATGAATCATTAATTCCAATCCATTGTCGATCGATAAAAAAAAATAAAAAAATAAAACGTGAAAAAACGATTGCATATGAAATGCAATTGATCATAAGCACGGTTGAAATAGAATGTAGAAAAATAAATGCGCTTGTTTCAGCGCAGTTTTTACACAATTGTTCGCAACTTTTTTTTTTATCAATTGAACGAGAATTATTGGGGAGAATTATTTTTTTTTCTTTACATTATTCAATTTATTTTGATATAATTATTATTTTTTTCGAATTCTGGTACGTGCTTACATATTCGCAACACGATTTACAATTGCAAACGCGTCACAATTGCATCATTAGTATACGTCACGAGATTAAAGATCTACTTCTACGTGCGCAAGTGATCATTGTCAAGCAACAATGTTTTTTTTCTTTTGTACTTTTATTTTTTGAAATTTATTATTTTTATTCATCGTGACGTGAATTGTGAATCAACGGGAGGAAGCGACATCGCGTCACTGACAAGAGACGCACGTGCTTCAAATGCTCGTGCAGTTTAGTACGAGTAGACGTATAATCGTTGCGGACGTAATTTTGTGTCAATTCGTGAATTTAAGAAGAAAATCGTAATTTCTGACGAGATGTGCGATTAGATTTCGGTGGTGCGATAATTTTTATATATTTTTTTGAAATCACGTTCTTTCGTGCACGATCAAGATTTGGTAGTTGAAAGGAATGGATTGCAAAAGACGGAAAGCGTTGTCGAGAAGAATTTTTGGTGTTGAGCTGTGACGGATATCATGATGTGTATTATTAAATAAATGAGAAAATAAATAAGTGAATAAATGAGTAAATAAATGAATAAATGAGAGATCAAAATATTAAAAAATGGATTTAGCGATGTGATTCTTGCTCGGTTTTGCGGTTACTTCTGCAGACCATTCATCCGGAGATACTTGAGTGCCGTGTAACTTTCTCCGGATAATGAATGTGTTCACTCTCGAAATTTTTTTCCGTCCTCTTTGTAGCTTAAACGCAATCTCATGTGCGAATAACGGCAGATAGAAATTAGGAAAAGATAAACCGAGCCACGTTGAATCAGGGCGCGACGTCTACGCAAATAACGAGAGAATTCTTTTTTTCCCGTACTTATTACAATTTTTGTCTCGTTACCATTCGGTGTCTTTCATTAATTAATTAATACTTCTAGATACTTCTTAAGAAGTATCTGCTTTTTCTTTGCAATGGCCATCGTTTTCTACAGTAATTCATATTATTCATCGTTCTTTTCCCGTTCGCAGTAATTCATAATGCAGAACATTTTGATAAACAGAAAACGGACAACTCGATTTTTAATTTTTGTTTTCAACAATTTCAATATAGTTATAAATAATACTCAATATTTTCCGTAAGTTTTGTAGTCTCGATGTAACTAAAAAATTGTAAAACGTTGCCCGTTGAAATTGAAAAACAGAACTGGCCAGAGGAAAAAAAAATATCCATCTCTACGTTTCGTCGTAAAACATTTCGAACGTCGACCAGAAACCACCGAGACACAAATAACCTAGCGATATATGTATATGGGGCATTCCATGACAAGTCGTTCAAGTTCTGGCGGTCATTTTTTAGATCGTTTTCACAATTTTTTATTCGAAAGTACTCATCGAAAAAAACAAGCCCAATTTTTTTCAAATTAAGAAAAAATATGTTTTTTGAGATTTTTTTTTAAATAAAAAAAAATAAAAAAAATAATGTCCGTTCTTTTTCGCCTGAAAAAATGCACAGAATCCTTATGAATTATGAGGACATTTTTAAACGCCATTGCATGATGGAGCTTTCGAAACTACGGGAGAAAAAAAATAAAAATCGAAAAATTGTATTCGTGACAAATGCAGCACCAATATTAGCAACAAATATATTTTTTTTTATTTAAAAAAAAATGGGCTCGTTTTTCTCTATGAGTACTTTTGAATAAAAAATTATGAAAAGGATCTAAAAAATGCCCCATATATATATAAATATTCGCAGTCCATATGAATATTTCACAACGCGAAACGTCTCAGAAAAATATGTACAACCGACTGGCCAACCGAGCGCCAGGAAGAATTGCAAAGCTCCCGTGTCTGATGGGATATTCGAAACCGTGTGACGTGCGATATACGAGAAATGATTAATATTTTCCAAGCTCACGCTGGCCGCAATTACCACCGGATAACGGTTGCGCATTTTGTCTCGCGGTAATCGATTGCGAAGTTTATTAAAATCGTCGAGACTCAAGTCGTGAACTATCGAATTACCGACGATTTCTTGCGAATTTGAACTTTGCGCAAACGCACGTCGTTTCACGTATCAATCTTCGCAATCACGAATACGGGCTGAAAAAAACTTGATTCAACAGGCGATCGATTAGCGAAGCATTGGCAGATGCTGTGTAATTTTGTTTTTCTTTCGAATCTACGTACGCAATTGCTTGTTGATTCGCAAGTCCGAGTGACAAATGAGCTCGTAAGAAAAAATTTCATTGTTATATCAAATTATATTCATCATCGCCAACGAATCTGTTCAAGCTTTACAATTAAATAATTTGGAATGTAATTCTATAACATTCAATTTTTTATCGATAATTCTGATTAACTAATTCACGGATTAATTGCTACAATAAAATTCAAACAATGATAATAATTTATTCAAAAACGTTAATAGTTCACGAATCAAATATTTCTCTGATAACATAAATATGGTCGAGCAAAAAAAAAAAAATGGTCGAACAATTGGACGATGCAGAATGGTCGTTCAAAAAAGTCATGAATCCTCATCTAGCCGCATTACGGGCGATATTACAGAACACGGTTCATCACCGGTTGTTCGAATAATTCTCAGAAGCCTTTGAAGATCGTTCGATGTGACCACAACGATTCCGAGCACTCGGAAATAAGTGAAAATACGAGTGTGCGGTTATTATTATTCGAGCGACGCTCACGTACCTGCGATTTTTAAATTGCGCAATGATACAAAAAAGAGTTTTTACCGCAAGCATGTCATTTTGTCACGATTCTCGACACACGACCCTTGACATCGCACGTGCGTCGTATTCACATCAAATTCTTGAAAAAAAATTAATAATAATAATAATAATAATAATAAATATTATAAATAAATTGTAATATATAATTATTCTTACATATTATGATTTATTTTTCTGCGTATGATAAACATGCCATACTAATAAAATAAAATAAATATTATAAATAAATTATGACATGTAATTGTTATAATATTTATTATCATTATTATCATTACTATTATTATTAATTTTTTTTTTTTACGAAAATACAGTTTCCACGTATTTTTTGACATTTTTCTAAAATAATACGTAAAATTCTGGAACTTTTAGGCATTGATCGCGTAAAAAAAGCCGAACACTCGACGTTGATTCGTTTCATCATTTGTTCTTACGAATAGTATTGTAATCATTCATTTATCCTGACAAAAAAATTATTGGTCGCAAGGCTTCCGGGCAAGAACCTTCGACACGGTAGAACCAACACTATTTCGTTTCAAGATCACTTAAAAAATTGCCGACACGGGCACGACCGAGAAAATAGCACGTAACAATTCGAATCTCTGATAATTTGCCGCGCAAGAGCTATTCCCACGAATCCGCTAATTACGCAAGTCCACCCGTGGCGGCTTTGCACGGATCGACGATAAAAATGTCGCGGCGTCGTTGCGGGAGGTATAAAAAAATAATGTTATTGATTCGGTTTTATCGAACACGTTTAAATCTTAAATTCGATTAAGATTCATAAATTATTTATTTTGAATCCAGCGAAGTTCTTAGCCGAAATATACCGAATGCTTGTGACGTAAAAAAAAATGTCGCGAAAGATTTAATCGCTCACGACGCAAGAAACATTTTTTTTCCTCAGATTATTATTATTATTATCATCATTATACGTATGGAGATTGCGTGTCGCGAGTACTCTGCGCGTCGGTTCTTATCAAGATCGCGACAGCCCGAAATGAAATTCTTGCGCGATGAAAAACAAATTTTTGGGTCCGACGTGTAGTTGAAGCCGTTCGTTATTTTTTAATGAAAAATGTGTTAACGTCGTTTCGAAGGTATAAATTTGCATAATTTTTTGTTTGATTAATGAGCTCCGGAGTTTGGAGTTTTTATTTCAGGTATCGCAGATTCGATTATTGTGCGTGTTTAAAAGTTTTTTGAATTATTTTTTTCTTACGTAAAATACGTGCGTACGTGATTTACGCTCATTGATTTATTTTTCCGACAGTTCTGCTCCGCCGTCTTTGTACATTACACGCGTTTGATACGTATCTACATGTATTGAGGTGTATTACTTGCGTGCGTTTTATTGCTTTTTCCAGACTGGTTGGCAAACGTGCCTGACGTACGAAACCGCGATGACCGCGATCGCCGGAAATTTATCGAGGGAAATTATATTCATGTAAAATAATTCGAGTACTTTGACCTCTCAAAAAAAAATTTTCCGCAACAACGTCGAATGTTTTTCCATGTTTGTACAGAATATCATTCTCAATTGGAACATCGGGTGACCCTTTGAGTGGTCAATGAACTAATAATAAATAATCTAATTAACAATTTAAAAAAAAAAAAAAAGGAACTGCACTAATTATGAGAAATTTTAATCTTTGGTATCGATTATGGGTTTGTAATAATTGAATTCCCTGAAAAAAAACCCCACTACATGACAACTCCGGCATATTGCGATAATTCGCATTATCACATTATTCCTCTGCAGTAAAACACGTTTTAATATAATTTCTGGATTTTTTAAGGATATATTCTAAAAATATCATTTTTCCAGTATAACAAATTCGAAGTAAAAATGTTTCAATTAACTTTGAGATTTCTATTAACTGCAATGAATAAGCGATGTAGCTCGCTTGAGTCCAATTATTAGTTCAACCTTTTCGAGGAATAAATCCTTACCAGAATTATTACGCTCGTAGATGTCAAAAAAAAACATTTGTGACCCATAATAAGAATAATTATGAAAAAAAAGAAATAATTGACGATAGCGATGACACGCTTCGTTTCCTGTTGTCGATTCAACTATAGCCCAATGAATCACTGTCGTGACCTCGAGCGAACGAGGAAATATGTGCGGACGATTTTAGCAGAGAATTCGAACAGAACGCGTCCAAGGAAACCAAAAAGAAACACTTAAAAAAAAAAGACCACTAGACAGTGAGGAAGATCGACTATTCTGCGACTTTGATGTTCGATACTTTCACCGATGCGTACTTTCACGTTGAACCGCGGACAACAGAAATTGGTTTGTCCACATTTAAGTCAGGCCGATGGTTAATAATACCTTCGCTAATTTCAATAGAATTGTATACGGCGGTGCTCGTAATACAGGAATTACTGATTCACAACGATAGAAAGTTTTGAGGAAACGATTTTGCAAGATTACCATGCAATATATATCCATATACACTGAAATCTGATATATTTAACCGAGTATGGCGTCTGGAGAGACCATGATTTCGGAAACTTATTTCTTTTCCTCTATTTGGTGGCAACGACATTCTATTTTTTTAATTGGAATTATTTTTCAATCGAATTCAGTGAAGCTTGTCGAGGAATAATTTATTAAATATTCATTAACATTTTTTAATTAAAGAATTATAAATATATTTTATCCATATCTATAAATTTAGTAGTTCTCGTGGAAAATTTTTTCAATCAATTTTTGGTTGCATTTCTACTTACTTATACGATACAATTAATAAAATCGATAGAATATAAAATAATCAATTAATTTAGAGATACTACAATTTGATAATCGCAGAAAATTTGAAAAATTACCAAATATTATCAATGAAAAAGACAATTCCAAGAACGTTGATCGATCAAATACATTCATATTATCCGAAATAAACCAACGAATAATTGTCTCTACCAAAATGACATCAACTATCCAAAAAAATGCCACCAGCCCGAACCAGCCAAGCAAAACCTCGAGACGTTCTATTTTTTTTCTTCCATGAAACCAGCGTAGACGCGGGAGTTACGTAAAAAAAATCGTCGTGGTCGGTTCGGTAATGACTTCTCGGGTAGAATATCGGTAGGCAAGTCCACACGTGTCTTCGGCGCATGAGAAGAATTAGACCTTGCTATTACAGTCGACGAAATCTCGAAGTATTTTGTGCGAGAACGTTTCATGAATAGCCCGATACGATGCACTCGATATTGCACTTGGATCCAGTGCTATTCAAGGTAATGTCGATTCTAGAAAGTTTCAATGAACGAGTCGTCGAAGGTGTCTTCGAGAGGACGAGACAGCTATCTGCACGAGAGTGCAAGTGCAAGATTGACATTCAAGCATCAATAAGCAACGAAATCATGGTTCATCCTCTTGACTCAGCCAAGCTACAGCCAAGAAATTAAAAAAAAACTTTTTTTTTAAACGTGTGTTCCTATAAATGTCGAGAGTTACACAAAGTTCAATTCATATTGACGTGGAACAAAAAAAAAGAATATTGACAATGCGTGATGCGAGCAAGTTGAAAGTTAATCAAAGGTTATTCGTTTTTTTCTTTTTTTTTCTTTTATTATTATTATTATTATTATCATTATAATAATAATAATAATAATAATAATATATATATTATAATAATAATGATAATAATAATTATATAATGATATTATAGTAATAATAATAATAATAATAATAATATATATTATATATTATATATTAATATTTATTATATTATATATTATTATATATATTATATATTATATTATTTATTATATTATTATATAATAATAATAATAATAATAACAATCATAATTATTATTATTATTATTATTATTATTGAATAATTGTACGGTGAATTTTTTACGTTGATGAAGTTTGTTCGAGACGCGGATTGACGATTATAATGCACGTCACTGGGCCACTCCTCGCACAGCTGTACGCGACTCTGTTAACGTTGTTACTATATTAAACGGTTGCATGAGTTATTTTTGGATGCATTCTCCGTCGAGCGCGATACGGGTTTCGGCTTCTACGTACTCGTTATTAAATCGGTAGGATGAATTTTCGCACGATTGTAACCTTGAGAATAGAATCCATTGCATTGGTGGATAGATTGATGGAGCGGATAAACGACTATCGGTAGATTTGTCGGATACGTAGATAGCATCTTGGTAATAGATACGAATCGATTGTAATAAAAAATTAATTTCTTTAATTACGTGCTTTTTTGAGTTCTATTTACTTTACTTCCATTGCGTTTTAAAGGTGGAAATTAATTTATGATTTATCAGTTGCTGGGCGTCATGACAGAACCATTGAATTTGTGACATACCATTTTTAGTGGCATAATAAATACATTAAACGAAAAATCAATTTTGGTTCCGAAACATTTTTTTACTATATATGTATACTTATCGTAAATAGAATAAAATAGTTGATTAACAACCAAGAAAATGTGTATGTGC
This sequence comes from Sussaba pulchella, assembly GCA_963971145.1. Lineage (NCBI taxonomy): Eukaryota > Metazoa > Arthropoda > Insecta > Hymenoptera > Ichneumonidae > Sussaba > Sussaba pulchella. The sequence continues at coordinate 13,497,289 of OZ020167.1, read as the reverse complement.
GTTTTTTTTAAATTTTTACATTGTTTCGTCAACGATGATCCTCCTCGAAATATGGAAACGAAAGTTCAAACGTGAAAACCTTGCAACGTTGCTTCCTCATTCCTTCGACCGGTCGCTCGGCCGGTCTCCGGCTATGAGGAAGTCCACTTGTGAATTTTGGCGAGCACGACTGACCAAAATTAAGAAACAACAACGCGTAAGGTTCTACTTTCCGACTTGTTTATCATCTCAAAAAAACCTGTCTTCTTCGGGTTTTATTTTTTATTTTTATTTTCGTTACATGACTTCAGCACAAAGTTTCTAAAAAACGGTGGAAATTTTTTATTTGACGAAGAAAAACAATGCGTGTGAAAAAATTAGACGTGCATTCAAATTGCTCGGACCATTTTAAGCACCTCGACATTGAAAACTAAATTAATTGAAATATCAATGAATTAATCACCCAAATATTTCCATAGTTTCCATAAACAAATAAATAAATAAATAGATAAATGGATAAATAAATAAATAAACGAATAAATTCGATTTCGATTAAAAACGAAATAAATAAATAAAAATGAACGCTTTTTCGACGAGTACCCGAAAAGAATCAAATACAAAATCGATCTATCAACGTTATAATATTGAGATAGGTAATGGCGCGCCCACTTGATTATTTTTATCGCAGTTTTATCTTCATCTTCTTTCAAAAATCACCGAAACATTGTTTCGTCGATTTGTTTTTTATTTGTTCTTCAATAGAGGCCGAGCCAATTCGATAGCGAGCGTGACAGTAAAATTGTCGTCAAGCTCCGAACGCTACGCGATAAAATTTTCCAAGTGGCTCAATTCGCTCGACTGACCGTTCGTTAATTATTTCCGATGTTTCGAACTGCGAGCTACCCATCGACCGTCTTGACCGATCGAAACTGGGTCACGATGTGCGGGCAGCTGTGAAACAGGGTCAAACCGCGAGTTCAACGACACGAAGTCGGATTCTGACTTTCTATCGTGAAAGTCATCTCACCCTTGCTTCCTCGAAATTGCAACGATGTTTACCGATCTCGACCGTCCAGCCTCTTACTCCCCCTCCCCCCGGCTGCGCGTTATAAGTCGTCAGCGTTAATGAACTTGAAATTATCGGCAAAATTTTACATTTTTTTTTATTCGGCAACAATTGCACCTTGATTTTTTAAATAATTAGAGTCTGTAATGATTCGCCTGCTAAAAGCTATTCGTACGAATTTATCAAGTACGCAAATTTATCCCAGGATAGCTTTCGAAGGTTAAAAAAATGTATATATCCATAAATTAATTTGACAGTTATTAATTCGGTTTGCGGAAACATATTTCAATCTTAAACTCGACCGAAAGTTGATCAACTATTCGTTTTAAAGTCGCCCGAGGTTTTTCAGCCCAAATGTACCAAATGCGGGCGACGTGGGAGGAGAAGGAAATTTCGCAAAATATTTATAATCGCTCGCGACGCGGAACAATTAATTTTTTTTTTCAAATTATTATGATTATTATTATTATTATTTTTATTATTATTCGTGTGAGTATTGCGTGTCGAGTTCATCCATCGCGATTTATACCGCTTAACAAATGCCGTTATCGTCGTTGAAGGACTTGAAAATATCCGTGAAATTGCACAATTCATTTTATTCCTTCTCGATGCAACAATTGCAGCTTGATTTTCGTTTCGAGAAATCAATTTTTTATTTCTTGGCTCGCGAACGACGATGACCACACGAAGGAACCCCGGATTTCCACCACCCTCCCCCTTCAATTAATGATAACAAACGTGATGATTGCGATGATGAAAAAAAATTGAGGTTTTGCATGTTTCCATAATCGACGAACTTGAGTCATTGTTCGAGATTATCTGCATCGAAATGTTTCATTGTTTAATCGAATCGTATCGTAAAACTCGTCGGGCAAATAACAAAATTGTTTCCGCGAATTTTAACGCATTACGTATATATTATCAATGAGCATATCGATGTTATCAACATTCTTCATCGACTAATTGGCATTGATGAAACGTCGAGAATAAACAAAATTATCTGTGATAAGTCTGTATGTACAAGCAATGAAAATAAAAATTGTTTTTATGAAAAAAAAAAACGAATGACGGAAAAATTTTACTCTTCAGTGCTGCTGTACCGAGAATCAATTGTTTTTCTTTGCTCCAAAAAGTAATCGTCAAAACAAATAACGACGAGGCAAAGAAATTGTAGTTTCGTAATTGTAATTTCGTACGAACTTTGTGACGAAAAAAATACGTCTTTTATACAAACAGATGTCAAATAATTTTTATGCAAATAAAATTGTTATCGAATCTCCATATAAAAAATATAATCCAGCAGGATCCTTATCGACATTTACACCCCCTCAATTCTTGACATTGCCAATCATCGGAACAAAAAAAATAATCATCCATAAAACAAAGCCACAAAAATTAATTCCGCAACGATGCAATTTCCGTCTGATAAATCCAGACAAAGAAAAAAAAATTGTGATCCCCGGAAAAATTCACTCCTACAATTTTTCAATAGAAATAAACCCAAATAAAATGAATCAACGCTAGTAAACAGTAACTCAATGCGAAGGCTCACCCTCGGAGACAAAATTCCATCTGCTATTCGGCCTTCACGTGTCTATCGATCTTCACCGAACGAAAATACTCCGATTGCAGCACGTCGTAGAACAATCGCGTAAAACGTGAATGGCCCGGAAGCCCGAGTGCATAAAAAAACACCAAAATCAATATAATAATAATTCCGAAAACAATAAAATCAATATAAATAATAATAATCGAGTTACGAAAATGTTGCTAAATTTGTTTTGCCTTCACTTTAAAAAAAAAATGTATTATATTTTATTATTCTCAGTAAGATTTCGATGTAAAATTATTGCAAGAATATTTGGTACGACGATTAAATTCGCGTATTATTTAGTGGTACAACAATGTGTTCGCGATTGATTCGAAGCGGAGCCTCGAAGTAGACTGAACCGTTCGCGACTGGATGTACAACCAGGCTAAAACGTCGATTGGTGGCAGGTCCCGGTGTATGTACGTTGAAGCGCATGTTCGTGCCGCCAGCTTGCGCTCCCCATTGGGATTCGTCCGAGGACCGCGCATGCCGGCGTTAGCGGCACTGCGTCATACTTACACAATACAATTATACTCCCTACGTACGTACTCTCGATGTACGCGCGTATCCGCGACTGCACGCGCTCTCTTTTCCACACACACCCCGCAAACGCACATGCACGGACACCCACGCGTTCACGTTTTTTTTTTTATCTAACCCGGCGTGCAGTTGCAATTGTTCGCAATTTTTGCAAATATTTCATCAAGAATTTGCAATGAAGAAAGCGGCTTTGAACCCTTTTTTTTTTACACCCGTCGATCAACCGACGAACGGCGGTTTTTGGTTTCCGTTTTCATCGGTGGATGAATTTTTTTCAACATGTTGCCATTTTTTTTTTCATGAATAAATTCTTCGTTTATTGTCTAGAATGTTCAAAGCATGGTGTGCAATTTTTTTAACGACTTCGGAAGGATAGTTTGCTCACAATCGTTTTTTGAACACTGACTGAATGGCATCCATCCAGTGTGATGGCCGTGATGTTATTTGGTGGTGTGACGGTGAAGGGTTAGAATGGTTTTTGCGGTGAAAATATGTGGTTTGGGAGGAAAACCGAATGACGATTCTTTTTTAAAATGAGATTTGGCTCAACACCGTGTCCATGGGTCATTCGTGTCCTCCCAATTCCATACTCCAACCACGTTTTACGGCTATTTTTTATTTTTTATGGCGTGCATATTTTCCCCAAAAATAAAATGATGATTTTTTTGTGAAGTAGAATAGTTATACAGTACTCGAGCATTTTTACAGAATTTTTAGTAGACATTAAGTAGCAAAAAAATTCAACAGGCACGAGGGACCCATGCCCACGGCTAACGTATATCAAGAAATACGACGAGGTTTTAGGGTTAAGTAGGATTCTAGTAATTTAAATACGCCGGAAATCGGCCCATACAGGAAGAACTAAACTAGATTAACCCAACCAAGAAAGTTCATTTTGAAGTCAACACCAAACAAGTCAAGTTCAACCGCCTTTTTATCCATGAGCTACCGACTATTTAAATCTTACCGAATTCTACCTCGAATATATTACCAAAAACTAACAATAAATATAATCCGATAATTATTATCATCGCCTTCGATTTTTCTCTCATTTCATCACCGTATTCCGTCCTGCCTCCAAACCACCGACTCACAATTTCCCGGCTGTAAAGCTCGCGAGAACGAGTAAGGGATAATAAAAATTAACGATCATTCCTTGATCAATTATTCCGCGCCACGTGCGTTATAATTCAGAGGTTGGCATCAGCCTCTCATAATGCGAAATCGTGTGAAACGGTACGACATTGCGATGGAATTATCGGATGTTTAGAGCTGCGCGAGCGAGATGTAACGAGGGATCCGGAGGAGACGGGGGAAATTCGCGGGCATGAAGTATTGCGAAGCAAACGGAACGCGGAACGAAAGAGTCAGAGCGCCACTAACCCACAGACCGTGGCCGCATCTATGTAGGAAAGTGGATGAACAACCGTTACTCGTCATGGCTTACCCGTAAGACGCAAAGACCGGTACTCGCACACACAACGGCAATTATCCCGTCTTGTTCGGCAGCCTTTCGAACGACACGCGGCTTTCGTTCATGGCAATGCGAAAATTACTAGGTCGGTAACAAGGGTTGTAAAGCATTTTTTTTTTTTTTTTTTTTCGCAAACGTCGAGGTTTACCGCCGACTCTGTAGTTGGGTGGTATATAATAGAGATAATAAGTTCCAGAAAGTGAGTTCCAGAAATGAAGATTTTTCTCAATATTTATTAATTAATATTTTCTCAATAACCTTGGATCCCACAAGACGTTAAGAAAAATGAAATAAAAATATGACCTCATTGAAAGACACCCCAATATCCATATATCCTTATTACAAACGAATAAATAAATCATTAGGTAATTTATATACAGACATATAATTTTTCAATCATCTCATACATATCATGTATATTCATGTACATATTGCGCATACTTTTCAAACGCTCCAATTTTTTTCGCACTCATACACGACCCGACAAGCATCAAATCCACAGTTTTTGTCCACGTGCTGCAAAGATTGAACAATAAAAATAGTATGAGAAAAAAATGCATCGCTATAGCGCACTAATGATGTAATATTGATAATCATAAATCTATCTATCAACTTTGTACTGTGATTGTGACGCTCTTCTGTTCAACCGTCGAGCTTGGATACTCGTCAACGGAGTTGCAACCGACTTCGCTGAAGCATCGGATAACGCTGCAAATTATTTTTTTAAATTTTTTCGTTGCTCAATGTCCGATAGGTAGGACGAAGGTCGTGTGGGATTATGCAGTTTGCGGGAAACACGCGCAGTTTGATGATATGAATTATTTCCATTACACGGAACATGCGCAAATCGAATGCTACGAGAACATCCAGTTCATTTTTTTTTTCATTTTACGAACTAAAACCGTTTCGATCAGCGAGAATTAATGATAAAAAGAAAATTTGCGCGGCATGAAGACGGGTTATCTCTCGCTCACCCACTCGTACTTGCCCCTATCCGATGTTCATTCGACGTACGAGCATCCTTCTTCAATCGCGTGAGGAAACGATATGTTTTGACGCCGAGAGAACCAACTTGTTCGATGCTTCGTAAATGCACGGAGATTATTGAACCATTCAAGGCTCGTCTGCCGATTAATTTGTTACTGATTTTTCATTTATTTATTTTTGTTTCGTCTTTGTTGCGATAAATGACATTTTTAACTACAGTGGAAGTACAGACAGTTTGTTGTTAAACTGTCGTTTAAATTCATTAATTCCGTTTAAAAAAGAAATATCGAATTGAATTTGATGAAAAAAATACGATTAAAATAAATAATCTGGTGTCGTTTCGTATAATTATTTTTCTTTTTTATAAATCAAACTTGAGATATTTTTATTCTGCGAATTGATGGATTATTTTTGCATCGAAGAATGTTTCCTTATAGCAAGGCAATATATCTATTGGTTTTGGTAGAATTCGGGGAGCTGATTAAGGGCGTTCCTGGAAAGTTGATGAAGTCTTTCATCGAGGCAGCGCGATCGTATGGATGAGCTAATTAACCGATTGCGCGACACTGTTTAGGCGTCGATAAACGACCTCGAAGCAAAATAGGGGACACCTTCCACTCTTCTGTATCTCTTCGGCGCTGATCTCGTCACCGACGCATACAATATTGATGAGTCTAGTTATCTCTCGGGTTGATTAATGGGACGAGTTGTCTCGTGAGATGGGAAGCTCGACGGACAACAGTCGATCGATCATTAATCGGCACATTTGCTTCGGTAACCGAGGTCAGTTCGATGCCTTTTGTATATACAGATATATTTATACATATCTATGTATGTATGTATAAATATATATTTGGAATATAGACAAGAATGTTTTTTCTCTAATTACACCATGAATATCTCGATTTTTTCTTTCACATATTTTTTTCGCAAGGTCAGAGCTTCGAAATCATTCATTATAATTTATTGGACGTTCTTCGTTCGTTTTGCGTGAAAAATCGTGATTTCTCGGAGTATGAAAGTATCCCAGCTGCACTTTGGGGCGGTTCGCCAAACGATAATAGCCATCTATGGGTTCGATAACTTTGTACTTATTTTTGGTTGTCGGGTTAACCCTTAACCAAACACATCAACGAATAATGGTAAGTTAAAGAAAAAAAAAATTTTCAACACTATTGTGAGCGGACTATCCGTCCGAAGTGGTTGAAAAGGATCCAGAACATGTTTTGAACATTGTAGATGATGTAAGAAAAGTTCATTAATGATAAATAAAATAGCACCATTGTTTAATTATTTTTCCATTTGATGACAAAACGGAACAAATGGCCCATATCTGTTATCGAAGGCAAAATGGTTTCTAGTTGGCCTGGTTCGGAGTTGTCCATTCGATAGGTTGCCTAAATTTATTTTGATCCGACGAGGATTCTGGCAATATCAACGACAGTACAGAGCTCATCGCGTTATAACGAAATCCCCGACATGGCCTGGAGAATGCAAGAAATTCGCTCTTACCATCGGACGGTAACGGAAAAAATTGTAGTTCGTTCAATAATTGGATTATTATGAAACAATTCTGTACATTAAATTGAGATGGATCGATTAAAGAATGAAATTATGTCCTACCAGAATGGCGAAGAGAATTATTCGTTCAACTGGTATTGATCAATTAAATGGGAAAATTCAATACAAAAAGGTTCATATAATGAATATTCAATGCAAGAAAATTCAGTAAAAGATTCGGGGATTTATTTGATGAGACGTTTCGTAGTCAACATTTGTTTGAAACTCGGCTGTGAACAAGTTTTTTTTAATGATGATAGACGTTAGATTACCGGGGAACTTGTCGATGACCAGTCAGTGACCGGTCTTTCATTTATCGCCGCTTGGTAACGCTCATATCAGTTGATCGTAAAGGAATCCGATACGCGGTTCGCGGAGGAGCCGCGCAAACAGCTCCGGCCATAGCCAAGCGCGGGCTTATTCAATACAGAGGAGAGACCAAATACATCATTATTTTATTATTATAAATCGCAACTATCATATACACACAACACAAAATCGCCCACGTCGCACAGCCTTCTCTGGTGACATTGTGCAGGGCACCCAAAAACGTTACACCCTCGCTTAGGCGCGACTCGCATCGAGTATTACCGCGAACAAGGCCGAGCTCTCTTCCAGACGCTCGAGGATTCTTAGAAATAAAAAAGGCGTTGAGTTTTCCTTCTGGCAGTCACTCGACGCCAATCGACATGTCGTCGCCAGGCGCACTTGAAAGAGTCGCGCATATCGCGGGTGGCCTGAGAGCCTCAATTCTTGAGGGCTGGCTCGTTGCAACACATAAATTACGCGTACTCATCGCGTTTTACTCCGTCGTTTTTATTTCGAAAAACCCTTTCGCACGCAAAGTAAGCTTCGCTCTTTGACGCGGAGTGAACGTAATATTCATGTTTGAATTTTCGCGCGCTCAAACAGAGTTGGCGCGTTACACACCTTCCCGGTGCTTGAATCTTGATCGCAAGGTTCGCATGCGACGACAATGGATCAGCTGCGAGTCGCAGCCACACACGGTTGCAATACATCGAATGTTGTGTTCAAATTTTATTTCTGTTTTCTAGTTGTTCATCCGTCTAAGCGTATCACATTGCCAGGAAATAGAAAATAATAAGAGGGAAATTCAGAGAAACTTTTTATTTCTCGAATTGTCATGTAAGTACGGAAATAATCTTATCAAAGACTAAAAAAATATCAATTTTCGAGCGATTAACGAATTCATCCAAATGCTGATAATATTCAAGTAACAAAAATTTTAGATTGATAAGGCAATGGAATTGTAAAGAGTTTTTTCTTTTTTTTTAAATTTTTTTTTCAAAAAGAAAATTGATGGGAAAACAATTGAAGCTAATGGAAAAAAATTGGTTTTCCAGCATGACCGAGCACAATTTTCCACCTCTGAGGAACGACAGGATGTTGAGAGCGGCGAGAGGGGAAGAGGTGGACAGAGCGCCGGTTTGGATAATGCGTCAAGCCGGTAGATATCTGCCAGAATTTAGGGAATTTCGTACGAAGCACGATTTTTTCTCCATATGTCAGACGCCGGAACTGGCCTGTGAAGTTACCCTACAGCCTCTGAGACGTTTTGATTTGGATGCTAGCATTATCTTTTCGGATATATTGGTCATTCCTCAAGCAATGGGACTCGTCGTGGAGATGAGACCAGGCATAGTAGGTTCCACAATTTATTAGAAATGCGAATTTCAAATAAAAACATTTTTTGCTTCTATGAAAATTTGTTTTAAATGGGAATGTTTTTTTTTAATTATTCAAAGAAAACATTTTCTCTTTCTGGTTTAGTACTTTTTTCCTCTGTATTATCTAGCTCACTACGCGATGTACAAACGCGAACAAACTGTAAATTATGCAACAAAAAAACTGGTTCCGTAAACCAATTAAACTAAATACTGAATCGGTTAATTTTTATTTTTTCACTATTCAGGGTCCTGTTTTACCGGAACCGCTGACAACACCAGAGGACATGAAGAGATTGAAAAAACCTGATGTGGAAAAGGATCTGGGCTATGTCGGTCAAGCCATAACATTGACCAGAAAAAAACTAGGTGGAAAAGTTCCTCTAATAGGATTCACAGGAGCTCCGGTACAAAATTTCTCAATACCCATCGAATAAAAAAAAAAAAAATAACGTACGTCCGACGATTTTGTTATTCTTTTTCAGCGATTTGATATCTCGTTTTTTTCGTGCGAATGATTTCAGTGGACCCTCATGGGATATATGATACAAGGAGGAGGAAGTTCGACGATGGCACAGGCTCGCATCTGGCTCTACAAATATCCCGAGAGGTCGCACATATTGTTGAGATTCATTTGCGACGTGGTCGTCGATTATTTGGTGATGCAAGTGAAAGCCGGCGCACAGGCGCTCCAGGTATTCGAGAGCAACGGAGATTATTTGAACGACGAGCTGTTCAAGAAATATTGCTTCAAGTACATAAAGCGAATAAGCGAGAAAGTCAGAGCGACATTGGACAAGCTTGGTCTACCGAGAGTGCCTTTGGTAAATAAATTCTCAGCTAAATCCAACGTATTTAACAAATCAACGGTCTTTATTATTTTGCCCACTCGTGCGAATATTTAACTCTTTTTTCACAAATAAACGAAAATCAATGCAGAAAGTTTGAACGGAGAAATAAATATTGTAATATTAATTGATTTATTTACAATTGGTCGATTGATTCTATTTTTCTACATTATTGTATCAATATTCCAATAATCTTAATATAAATTATTCATTATAATTAATCGTATAATGTGAATCATGATATTCGACTAATATAGGGATTTAATCATTTGTTGCGTTTTATTTTTAGATCGTTTTTCCCAAAGGTGCAACGATGGCGTCTTTGGAATTGTTGGCAAAGGATCAGAGTTACGACGTAATAGGACTCGACTGGACGGTCGATCCAATCGAAGCGAGGAGACGACTAGGGCCGAATGTAACGCTGCAGGGAAATATGGATCCTTGTGCTCTCTACGGAACACAGGTTCGATGAATTTCCTTAAAAATCTCAAATATGGCATATTCCCTACAATAATTCACCCGTATACTACGTTTTCAGCAAGAAGTCGCGGATCGTGCTCGTGAAATGGTCGAGAAATTCGGTAGAACTCGGTACATCGCGAATCTTGGTCATGGAATTTTGCCGGATGCGCCAATACCGTCGGTCGAGGCGTTTATCAAAGGCGTACATTATGTGAAATAATCGTTGTATCATTTTCACACAATCATAATAATAATTTTATAAATTTATGTTAATAAAACGAATACATAGATACTTTTTTTTTTTTGTAAGAAAATAAAATAGAAAAGGTTTGAACATTGATATCACCGTTGCATCGCTCGAACCTGCTCCGTAACATCTTCGAGCTTATTGGAGCTCCGATCTATGGCGTTCAATTGTATCTCCAAGTGCGAAGTTATGAGAACAAGTTTTTTCAAATTTGCTTCGGCGTTTTCCAATCCCTGCTCTTGCTGAGTAAAGTTCTTAGCCGAATTCATGAGTAGCTGTGATAATAAAAAAAATAATAATAAATTCACGTAGAAAATGTGAAAAATTAATAACTAGGTTGTGTTTGAAGATGAAGAGATGAAAAAACAATTCTTACTTCGCTGCTTTTGGAGCCTCGTTGAATTTGTCGAGCGAGTGACGCGATGTTGTTAACGTTTACTTGAACTCTGTCCGCAAGTCGCATTTTCGACTCTACGAAGAGACTCCGCGCGCTCGTACTCGATGCGGAGGCCATATTCTTTTTATTTCTCACGTACGTGTTGTACGGACCATTACGGACGACAAGTGCTGTTTTATTTATCGTGAGGAATGGATTCTATGATCGTTTCGAAAGTGGCTGCGGCAATACGGGGACCGCATGATTATTGACAGCTCTATCGAACCCAGACTTACCCGCTAGGATGCTCCGGGTGAGGTTGGGATCGGCGATGTCGTTGCTCGGATAAATTCATTTATCATCCACTAAGTACAAAAAAAAAGCCACAACGGTCCGCACGTTGTCCATTCGCGCCAACGTCGTGCCGGCTTTCCATGACGCGTTGCCAAACAAACTAACGCGATTAACGTTTCTTAAATGCTTCATAATCTCTTTGAAAATTTAATCAATCAGACTTACGTCAACAAATAACGCCAATGGCAAATAATTTAAATTTCAATAATGTCACGTTTGTAATTAATTTGGTCAAATAAAGTAACAATGAAAAAAGTTTCCTATCGAATCTCATCATACAAATTTTCTATTAGAGCGCGAACTCAACCGGGTGTGCTCGGTCGGTAACGCAGAGCGGTCGCAGTACGCCAACAACACTACGAAAAATACCTGCTCTCGCAGTTGCCCCCAAAGCCGGCCTACTTTTGTTATTTCGTTTTCCTTTTTTTTCTTCTTATTCCAACTGGTGAATTTGACAGTGGCCAACGAAATTTATGAATATTAACTGAAATATGGGAGACGCGAGTAATACGAAGCGACAACAAGAAAATACAGGTTTTACGAATTGTTTCAACAGCTTCACTTATCGAACGACGTGAAATTTGGAATTTTTATATATATTCATGTATATATGCATATATCTGTGTGTATTTTCTTTTGCAGAAGTCAATCAAGATGAGCTGATCCTTCAGCAACAGAGGCGTATCGAAAAGGAGGTTAATATAACTCCTCTGATAAACAGATTTCGTTTAAATTTTGTTTCTTCGTTTGGTTTTTTTTTTCGGGGATTTTATTCATCGTCAATCGAGTTTTTAATTTTTTTTGTTCTTGTTGGATCTCGAAGATATCGGAATCGATAGCCTTGGTGGGCGACAAAGAGTCCCTGAAGAGTTTGGAGCGCGAATATGAGGAGGACGAGGTTTATCTGTCGAAGGCGAAAGCTCTCGGACAAAAATATTCCTACTACAGACGCACCAGACCCGACGGCAATTGCTTCTTTCGAGCCTTCAGCTACGCTTATCTCGAAAGACTGATCAACAACAAGGACGAGTACGACAAGTTCAGAGATCTGGCGCTCAAGAGCAAAGACAATCTAGTCGCTCTAGGATTTCCTCAATTCACCGTCGAAGATTTTCACGACACCGTGAGCATCCATGAAATTTTTTTTCTCCCAAAATTCGTTGATATTTGAATGGATTAGTTTCCACGATTACGATTACTTCAATGCTATTTTCTTTCGGGTAGTTTATGGAAGTCATCGACAAAGTCGGCGGCGGCACGGAGGCGAGTCACGCCGAACTCCATAAATTTTTCAACGAGCAAGGCTATTCGGATTACGTAGTCGTTTATCTTAGATTAATAACTTCGGGACAGATGCAACGCGAAGCGGATTTCTATCAGCACTTCATAGAAGGCGGTCGGACTATAACGGAATTCTGTCATCAGGTAAGAACGATCTTTTTCTTTCCGAGCTGTTGCTGGGCTTTTATTATTGTCATCGTGAACATTATCAATAATATTAATATTCGCACCGCTATTCGAATCGAACTCACAATAACGTCAACTTTTGTCAAAATCAATCCTCGATACTGGAATTTTTATATTCAAACAGAGTTTCCAAATCTCGAGCTGACGTTTCGTCCAAAAGACTTGCAATCTTTCTCACGCCGCAGCTAAGCTATAATTTCTTTGCGGGGAAAACATTTTTCCATTCTCCGTCGATGAGTTTAGAGGGAGAAATCTTCGAATATTTCACAATGTCTTTGTTTGTTCTCGCAAATTTAACAGGAAGTGGAACCGATGTACAAAGAGTCCGATCACATTCATATCATAGCGATGAGCACGGCCCTGGGAACGGGGGTGAGGGTGCGTTACATGGATCGAGGCGCGGGCACCGAAGTAACTGCTCATGATTTTCCCGAGGGTTCGACGCCAGCGGTGCATTTGCTCTATCGTCCCGGTCATTACGACATTCTTTATCCCTGATATCCGTTCACGATCGATCTCCACGACACTTGCCATCCCCATTATATTTCGTAATTAAATCAAATTTACCTTCTACACGCTGCGCAATACCGAACTGTCATACGTAAAAATAAAAACAAATCTCAATTATAGCTGGCTTATGGAAAGAGAAAAAAACAAAAAAAAACAATGAAACCATGAAAGATCGTTGCAGTATTTTTTATTCTTCCGAATTTTTTCAATTAAAAAATGTAAGAACAAGACGCGGATTTTTCAGTAAAAAATCACCAGAACGAGACTTGGCAAACCAATTTTGACACTGGCTTTTTTTTCAACGCTTCATTCCCATATACGGCACGTAATATCTTTTGTGCCTGCGATGCGTTCCTGCCTTATCGGAAATAATACAATAAAATATGTCTGAAATTCGCGTCTTGTTCTTCCATTTTAAATTGGGATAAAAACGAAACTAAATAACTGATCGATACAATTTTCCTACTAAATTAAAGGTGGAAGTCCGAACAACAAGGAAACAATGGAGATTAGGTGGTTTCACCACGTTGACAAAACGAAAGAATATGCTAAGATCACCTATTGATAAGATCCGCAACGGCTTAGTTGCCAACCCAATATAATGAAATTTTTTTTCCCCCAAAAACTGAATGAACCCAATTTTAGAATGAATATTTTATTAGATAATTTAACAAATTTGACACTGGGTTGATGTTCTTGTCGTTGAAGTTATTGTTAACTTTAGCGTTTGAATATTTTTTCGTGTTTCTCGTTCTTCAAGCTCGGGTCGAAAGTCATTTTCAACATACTCCGTTCTTCCTGACTCGGTCGATACAGGCTTCCAGATTACTTTTGAGTTCGCTGCAAAGAGCCTTCGTTTCGTGTACCAACTGTACAAAAGAACGTAAAAATTCATTTAAAAACCCAAATGTCACGAATGAATCGCGCAAATTATTATTAAACTCACTCTCGACAAGCACATGACGACTTTCGGATGTTTTATTCGAAGCGACGTTTCCTTGACGTCGTCATCGCATTTTTGAATCTTTTCCACCATCGTACCGAGCTCAGCCAATCTACTCGCGAATCTTTCGTAATGAATATCGACGTCGATTTTGGACGAGGAATTTTCAGAAAATCGTCGCAATTCTCGTTTGGCTTCTGAAAATGCGTTATTGACGTTTGAAATCTCACGTTTGATGATCTCCAGCGGTCTCTTCTTGGCTATTTCCAAGGGCGACTCAGTCCCGGCATTCGCTGCCTACAATTTTTTTCGAATCATTTTAATTAATCAGCGAATCTATAGACGTATATTATTTTTTTGTTATTTAAGAGGAGATCGTAGATTTTGAAATTTCATTGATACCAACCGAAACGAAGATCCCCGCACAGAAGAAGATTACGAACTTCGACATTGCTTCCCGATGGCTACTCGAAATGGGTTTGAATTGAAGAAATTCGTCAGGGCTTATATATGTATACGAAGATCGTTTTTTCATCATTCATCAGTCGTTCTTCAAATAGAATTCAGCAATGCGGAAGACAAATTTGCGTTACGATTACACAGTCGCCAACACATCGTGCGACGTCTTCGAAGGGTTTGGAATAGTATCGCCGCTAGCTCTTAAGGGGTTTGTCAATTTTATTTCTACAATAACGTTCCAACGAAAATTGTTAGCAAATTACTTCCATGCACTTTTACGTAGATATTCCATCGTTATTACACTTTTTACTCGCAACTTTGACCATTTTTCCAGTGGAATTTCAATTTTGCAATCTCCATTTTTTTTTCAAACAAGGAATTGCAAGCTCACTTGCTCGGAATGTGAAATGAATTTTTATTAATGACTGTCGACTTTTAGCATTTTATTTATGACACGATTTCAGACGTTGCAGACCATACATACGAGATAAGAGACATCGTTGTGTGTGGCGATATATATTTTTTACGACCCAGTCAGGTGAACGACTTTTAAGCTTGGTCAACCGTTGATGCTAAAATGAATAACGACATGTTTTATGGATTAAAATTTTGCCTTTCGGTTCCAAAAAATGTCACACCTGTGATCAATTTCCGGCAAATTCAATGCCAACGGATTTCATCAAATTGACACGATTTTAGTTTCTGGAAAATAATATTAAGCTCATTTTAAGCTCGAGAATTCGTGTGTTTTTATATTTATATAATTCTTTAAAAATAATAACGAAGATTAATTAATTAATCAATTAATCTTATCGGCCATTATCGTTGTTTAAAAATTCATTTTGAAAATTTATAATTTTTTCGTGCCAATATCGCACATCATTGTTGCCATCTAAAAGATCCGAAGTGAATCGACTTAATTCTCTTTCAACATTGAATTTCCATCGATCGTGTGAGTTTGATCGAATATCGAGAACTTTTGTGCCAAACGATGCCTCGGTTTATTCGTACGTTTGTCGTTCGCTCTCTCGCTACGAGGTGTTAATGCGGTGCAATTTAGAAACTCGAGGCAAACGTTGCATTGCTCGCGCCGAACAAAGCGCGTCCGGTGGCGTTTGTTGGGCGCAGAGTTCACGAGTTGACCAGCTGTACCGGACAGCTTTTCAGAGTGTCGAGTTAATCGAACCACGACCCTCGTACCGCGTTCGCGAACTTTAATAATGTCATTTTGCGTTGAAGTTAACCAGACGGTTTTCCCACCTGGCTGAACCCTACGAGTTTTTCGCGATCCCGATGGCTTAGCCTCGGGAGATTAAAATTATCCATGTATGCAGCAAAGTTTTTCTTGCATCGAGAGCTGAATAATTGTGCTTCTACATTGTGCAGGGACGGTTTTACGACGTAATGTTGTATGTTATTACTGTAACGGAACAATAAAATTCATGGATCAGGTATTTGATTATTTTGAGGCAATAAATTGAATGATATATGTGAGAATTACTTCGTTTTGAAGATGGTTTTTAGGTGTCTATTATGGTTCACGATTTAATTGTATCATGAATTGTTGTTGTAACTGAAGGATGAAATTGATGGATTATGTTTTTGCTTAATTAGCGAATATAAATTGAATATTTTTTTTTTTTAAGTTTCTTTTGTCGTCTTTCAACCATGATCGTATTGTTCGCCATTTAATTATATCATCGATTATTATTCTAACTGGAACCTAACATACGTGAATTACGTAGTTGATTATTTTTTAAATATCAACTGAATAATATATGAATGTTATTTCGTTTCAAAGATTGCCCTGACCTGTCTATGATGATAATCAAATTCATGAATTACGCATTTGCTTACTTATTAAACATAAATTGAATTTTTCAATGGAAATTAATTTTTCAAAGATTGCTTTTACTGCTCCATGATGGATCACGAATTAATTATGTGATGGATTATGATTCTAATTGAAAAATAAAATTTATGAATCACCCATTTACTCATTTATCAAAAATAAATTGAATATTAATCGAAATGGACCAACCTCACATTCTTCGGCATCAAAACGTAATCGCAGATCACCGTGCTAAGGGTGGAGGGTTAGATAAACTCTCGTTTCGACGGATTAAGGGTTGATTTATTAGAAATGTTCATTTTATACGGACAATATTAATACCATTCAAGTAGTATGTTTAATGGAGATCAAGGTCTTTTTTTTTTTATTACATCGACTAGATAATATTTGAATTATTTTAACATCGTTATTACAATCTTATCGATAGTCACGTTTCACGCGTTGCGCTAACGGACGACGAGTACATTTTACTGGCGTATTAGTTAAATGTGTGTGTGTGTGTATTTTTTTTGCTTTGTTAATAATTATGTGTTAAACGTTGCAGAGAAGTTGGGCATCGACGCGAGAGAGGGATCGTGTGCGAGCACGTGTTACATGTCGAATGTTTCGTTGCATCGAAATTACAATCATTCAAATAATTTTAATCATTTCAACGTTTTTAATATAATTCGTAATTAATTTTTATTTCGACGGAAATTTCACAATCCATCCCTCTCACGCTCTCCTTTTTATTAAAACCAGACGTATATGCGAAGAATCCATATAGATTTATTAACATTATATATATTTTTATATATCAATAGTAGTTATATTTCGTTAAAGAAAATGTTTTTCGTTTTTGTTGTTTTTTTTTTCGAGTACGCGTAATCATAGTTCAAAAAATATTACACCAAGACTCTCTCTTCCTTGTTACTCTCTCACCCTCTCTCTCTCTTTCTCTTCGTTTCTTCTCTTCTTGTTTTCGTGACGTCGTACCTGCGCGTTTTTCCTAAATTATCTTTAGAATTTGAGTTTCATGACAGCGTAACTTGCGGTTATCGGGAATTTCGTTCTACGGCTACGAGAGCGCTACGTTTTTTTTCAAATTTAAAATTTTTGTTCTTCAATGTTTAAAATTTTTACTTTTTCTTTTCCACCTCTTCCAAGCACCTCCGGTAGTTCCGGCTATATATATATATATTTATTACTTACCACTAATTCAAAATCTAACGTCGATAGATCTCGTACAGATTTATCTTAATTAATTACGATCGAATATTTCATCACCAACGAAATGTAAAAAATTTTCCACGTCGTCCAAACGATGAATGCCAATGAAAACCCGATGTTTTCCAATAAAAAAATTCCATTTAATTTCAATGAGAAAAAAAATAATGAAAATTTTTCTTTATAAAATATAGAAAAAAAAAAAAAAAATTGTTGGTCGTCTCTGGCACATGTTTGAGTGTGTGTGACACGACGTCGGGGATTGGGTGTGGCAGAACGTAGTGGGATTTGGTTTGTATGCTCGGGAAATGAGCGACGTGGCAAGAGCGGTCAAGCTCTTGGGTCACCGGTGCAAGCTCCGGACTGCGAAGAGCCAGCTGGTGCGCTCAGCTACATTATTCAATGAACGTCGGGTAGAATAGTTTGCTTTACAAGCGGACCCGGAGAAGAGGAGTTTCTCGATCCTTCGGTCAATACCGAGAGGTCTACGTTGCCGGACGCACAACCAACGGTTACGTTTTCGACTTAACTTTCCTAAATACACATTACATCATAGACTTTAGTCTTGGTCAGCACGAATATAGCACATTCACGAATGCAGAGAGAGTTCGGTCTGGGGTTTCGAAAGTTTAAAAATGTAAAACCTCGAGTACACCTCGTCCAACCCTTGCGACACAATTTCCTACGTGTTTATGACGTTTCGTCGTATCGTAATATCTATTACAACGAATTACAATCACGAACGCGTAGTTGACTAGCGAGTTCAAGCGTTTGAGGGTGGCGCGATCGCGTGACGAATTGGAAAAAGCGGTTTTTTCGCCGACGAAATTACGTGAAAATGATAAAGGAAAAATTCGGAACTAAAGCGAAAATTTTTTTCGTATCTGGAAATTATATTTTATAACATTTTGTAACGGTAATAAAAATCATTTGGTTGTAAATTTGGATTGATTCCGGGTGAAATGAATAATTCATTGAAGCGAATACATCGATAGTCACGGCTTTTCGCGTATGAAGGTTTGAATTATTTTCTTTTTTCTTTTAAAGACGTTCGAATTATTTACACAATTTATATCGCGAAAACTGCGCCACGCGAAGCGAAGGTATAAATTTGATAGATGTTAATTGCAATTTGAATTATACATATATCACGAATAATATTAATACATAGTATATATATGAATGATATTACATCATTGTTTATATTTTCATTATACATATTATATTAATATTATGCAGCCTTCATTGTATGTATGATAATAATTGCAACTAACGCAAAAAATATTTAAAGGCAAAATTACGTGTAAAAAAATGCGATTAGGCTGCAGTTTAATTTTTACACATCGTCCGGTGGGCATTGAGCTCCGTTGGGGAGAAAATACATCGATAAAACACTAGCAAAAAGGAGTGGGTGCTGATTGGTCCGTGCAAATACGCTGTGATCTCACTCATTGAAATATTTTTTTTACGTATTTACAATAATTGGCTCTTACGTTATAATCTCATCGTTTCATTGCTTCACACATCGATTTATCCGTCGATCTTGGAAGAGCGACGAGATATTTGGTTCACGTGTGTGAGTTGGCGTCTCGGCGAACGCACTATACAGGATTGAGATGCGATAACAAGCTTCGATCCGATTAACGCTGTTGCAATTCCTCGATTAGCCCGATAAAACAATTCGATGCGCGGTTTTTAATTATAATTCGTTTTATCTCTTAACATTTCTTCTTTTCTTCTTCTTCTTTTTTTTTAAATTCTTCTTTCTCTTCTTCTTCTTCGTTTTAGATACATGTACACATATATTTATTACGTATGCATAATTTTTTTTTAATGAGCGACGGACGAGGGTGTCTCGATATATCGGTACGAGCCGACGAGTAGTCACGCCGTACATTAGATTGTGAAAAAAGTTTCGAGTCTCGAAGGGACGAAGCTCAATGGACGATCCTCGCATAGATCGAGGGACAAAATACACGCAATGATATGTCAAATTATTATTATTTTTTTTTCTTCGTTTTTCTTTCGTCCTTTTCTTGTTTTATTTTTTTTTTTCGTTTTTCCTCGTAGATTTTGAGAAATCCTAATGAGACGCACATACACGCACAGATGCACGCTCACGCACACGCACAATTCGATTCGTTATCACCTACGCGCAGCTTAGATCGCTAGTACGATTAGCTTCGAAATTTCCAGAGGTGGCAGCGAGACTAAATTCTAATAGAATAATCAATTGTACAAATAATACACGTATTAAAACTTTGTTCGCGTGTTCATTTTTCTTAGTTTCGAATCTTTTTCTACTTGTTTTTTTCGTGTTTTAACAATTAATAGATAGTTGAATGAAAAGATCGACTGTCGCGATCTTTGATATTCGTTAGCGTGACACAATTATTCGAACGTTTAAATATTCGTTTGTATTTTACACGCGTTAAACACAATACATTTGTAATACTTTCGCAGGTTTAGCGGATCATACACTCTCGGTGAAATTTCCGGTTCTTCATCGTCGGCCATTTCATTATCATCGTGCTTTTTTCATCAAGTACAATAGGAACAAAAATTAGAAAATAAAGCAAACACAACTGCGAGTGTTGGAAAACAATTATGACAAAAGCACGAGCTTTGTACAGTTTCATTTTTTTCTTCTTTCTTTTTTTTTTTTAGATTGAACTGAATTTTACGAGGATTGCAAGTTTCGCGTTTTTCCAGTAATCTCTTCTCTGCGTGGAAATTTCTTTTCTCGTTATATCTTTTTTTAGATTTTTTTTTTTTTTCATTATTTCGTAACGTTTCAATAAAAATTTTTAAGCGTCGAACCCACGAAATGAAACGACGTAGATATATATACTATCATGATATAATGAACTACGCGATATTAACGCAATTATCACACCAATAGTATTATTAATTTTTTTTTTAAGTTTATTTTTTCTTTTAATTTTTGCGAGTTTCAATCCACGGTGAAGTTTAATTGTTCCGCTTTGGTGTTTTTTTCCCTTTTTCCGTGTCGACGCTGGTTTTTCGTCGAATTTTCGTTGACCGTTCGTGAAACGTTGAACGATAATCGATACTTTCGTGGAGATTTCTCGCTTCTATCGTATGATAGTATTTTTTATTTTTTTTATTTTCTTTGATAATTATAATAATTTAATACGAAATTCACGCTATGTGGAAATTTTGGACTTGGTGCACGTAGAAATTTAAACGAGGTTCACTCCGGCCATGAAATCCTCCCGGAGCATCGGCACCACCGTCGGCCCACCGGTAGCCCTCCTGAAACAGTATTTCGACGGCCGATGCTTTAATTACAACGAGACTGTCCATTATTCTGTTGCATATTGATATCGAGTGTCACAATGTTCCATTGAAATTTCCGTTATCGCTGAACTGACGTTCGAACGAAATATTTTCATCGATCTATTGATCGATCACGAGAAATCGATTAAAAAATAATCTAGCGAACGATGCATCAAATTGTTGCAACAATTACCGATAAGACGTCAACTTTCGTGGGATAATTGATTAGAAAAAAAAATGAAAAGTGGGTGGATCGCATTTTAACGATTTATGCATTTCAGGCGCGGTAGTCTAAAATAGGTAGCACAAAATATTGCAGGCTTATGAAAAGTGGAAAAGTAATTGAAACTTCGACAGCGTTGCTTCCCATGTTTAGTGTCCACTTAAGCGTCCGACTGACGCTCCAACGTAATGAGAAATCGAGCACACGTGCGATTAGCTGCGAGTAGTCGGAGGAGCAGCAGGCTAACGCCATCGAAGTTAATTCGATAATGTCATCCGTGCGCAAACGAGCTGCTCTTGCGCTTGAAAGCAGACGGTGGAGCTTTGAAAAAACGCGTCCTTTGAGTTTATAGAGATCTCACTTTGGACGAATTATGACGTCGGAGAGCTTCTTTGACTCGTGTGTGGATGAGATAATTTACAGAATATAAAATTACGTCTCAACAAATTCCGTATGGGATTAAATATTCCGGGCTCTTACTACGTTTCATGAATACATAAGTGAATAAATAAAGAAAATAAATGAATAAATGAATAAATAAATAAATGAATGATTAAAAATAAATAAATAAATAAATGAATAAATAATTAAATAAATAAACGAATAAATAAATAACCTAAACAAATAAATAAATAAATAAAACAAAAGCTTCTGAAAAAAACCCTCCAAATCAATCAATGCCAAAAAAGTCACAGTCCGCAATCGCAATATCTCCGTACATGTCGCACCGAACGACAACTCCGGGTCATTGATTCCAATATTCGCCAGAATCAAATGAAATTCCGCGGTTCCCCGCAACGTTCAATCTATCCAACAGCGATAGATTTAATTGGCAATAAGTAATCGCGAGAAAGTGCGGTCCCCGAACTGACGGATCTCTCGACACCTTTCCCGGCTCCATCTACACATTGTACGGTGGCACATCAACGCGTGCGGATACTCACTGTGCATGTATCAGGCCATGTAACGCCGGTGGTATTACTTGATGCTGCGAAATCTGCGGTATGATGGGCTGACGTTGTTGGGAACCGGTGGTAAGTGGTGCCGGGGGTTGCGGTACCGACTGTCCGACAAGTTGAAGTTGTTGGGGTACCTGCTGGGCCGGCCCCGGACCGATCTGCTGCGCCGCCAGTTGTTGATTTCCCGGTTGCAAGCCACCAGCCCCAGCCGGCATCTGCAGAGTGGCCTGAATGAGCGGTGCCGGGGACGGCTGTGGATGAGAGGCTCCGACAATTGAAGACGGCGGTTGAAGCGGCTCTTTGTTTTGGGCTGCCCGGGCACGGGCCAGAAGCGACATGACGGTACGTTTCGTCGGTGACATGGCCGGCCTCGCTCCCGGCAACAGCGGTCGCTTTCGCCCCCCTGCCAACACACGGACCGGCACTCTAATAAAATCGAGCCTTGCCAACACCCCTAATGAGATATAAAAGAAGATAACAAGCGGCCAACGCGCGGACGACGCGGTACTTCGTCTTTTGATTTTTATTATTACGGAACTTCCGGGACTTCAACGATCCCGAGTGGCTCGCTCGACCGGCTGCTGCTGATGATTCTATTTTTCTTTTTCTTTCTTTGATGCCGTCGTGAGGGACGACGAAGTTTTATCGAAGGAGGGGGGGAGGAAATGTGGGTGGGTGTTTGTTTGAGATTTTTTTTTTTTCGAGGGATTTTTGTGCGCGAGGATGATTAATTTGAAGATACTGGAAGGAGGTTGGAACATTTTTAGCTGTGGGTCGAAGTAGCTTGATCGAGATATTGATCGAAATTGGAAAGCAGTTGATTCTGTCATTGCGGCGAATAGAAACGAAGGAGCGTAGTAGATTGAATTTTGAGAAATTATTGAATCGTCAATTTAACGACTTCTGGTTGTTCTATTATAATGTTAGTAATTTTTTTTTAAATTAATCAATCCTCCGTCTGCGCATTGATATTTCTGAAGAATAACCAAAAATCGGTTTTCCGTCGATTCCGTTTAATTGAAATAGTTATAGCGTTTTTAATAAAATACTCAACGATCTATTATATAAAATAGAATTCGTAAACATTATTTCAGCATTTCCTCAAATTTTCCTAACGCTCCTCCCCTCTGTTTTCTCCCCCTTGGGAGATGAAAAAAACAAAGCTTCCTCCATGAGGAAGCAAAGTCGACGGGACCTTGTTGGGTTAGCGCGCAGACGATTTCCCCAAGAAAAGACAGCTTCCAGACGGAGGGTTGAGATAACGAATAAATGACGTCGCCGAAGAGAAAATTCTTATTCAAGAAAGACGAAACACTTGTTTTCTAAGTCAGCATCGAAGAATTCAGACAGCTCCCGAGTATGCATAAGCCGCTACATAGACAAGTGTTCGGTGTACATATACAGATATATCGGGAGATGAGGTTGCGAATCTCTCGAGTCGAAATCTCGGCAGATGCTCACCTAGCGTCGACGTCACCGGTTGAAGTGGCGTTCCTGGAGTCTTCATGTTGGTTGGGTGCGGGGGCGAAGAGCCTGGCCTCAGAGCCGTGGATTCTTGGCCCTCGGGAGAGTTTGCCCCGGTGCACGAAGTCGGCGAACCCCCAGATTCCGAACCCGTTTCGGGACTCGACGGTGCGTCCGTTGTCGGGAACGTACCATCGCGTCCCTGTTGTGTGCTCAGTATTTGCATCTCCCACATTTGTTCCTGTCTAATGTCGTCGTTGTAATCCTGAAAAAATTAACATTCACGTGTGTAACAACGTTTATTTTTTTTAATACAATTTTTAATTTATTTTTATATAATTCTTTTATGTAATAAAAAAGAGTGTTGTCAAAATATTCGTCCTGTATGGCGATAACGAAAATTTGCCACGAAAATGTGATACAGCTCCGATATCTGCCGTGTCAGAGTTCACGTGTATAAAAAATATATGTCCTAACCCGAGATGCCCGAGATAAGCTTGGATAATTACTGAATTTCCCAAGCTTTCGATTGCCACCATCCGCCATTCCGAGGATCCACTGATTGCACGATAATTGCATCCAACAGCGAACCAGCCGGAGCAGCAACACGGAATCGTGCGCGTTACACCAGTGGGACTGTATCCCGAATCAGCTATCGCAGTTGCAACTGCGGGAAGAAGAGAAATCTCGCTCTTTCCTTCGTCCGCCACATTCTTTTCCCTTTTTTCTCTTTTTCTCCGTCTCTTATCGAGGTTCGAAACGAAAGCGAGTTAATTGATATCAGGCAATTACTTCAGTGTCACTGGTAGATAAATGCAAGGGTCTGGTCTTAGCAATCGCAAAGAACAATGTCAACGACGAGTGCGGACCAAACTCTTCTCCTCTCTTTCTCTCCCCCCCCCCCGTTTTTCCCTCTCTCTCTCTCTCCCTTCTCTCTTAGATTCGAGACTTCGTAGACTGGATTAGAAAAGTTTCCGCGACTTTAGCTGCTTCTGCAATTCCGGCCTATTGTCAAAAGTAACCGGAAGTGTCCCGAGTTATTTCGCGTCCGGATCTCGTACGATGTTTCCTCCTTTCATAAAAAGTACGGTGCATTGATACCTCCCCCCTGTTGTTTCTCTCTCACCCCGCGAGTCCGACACAAAAGATCCACCCAATTAACAAGAAAGTATAAATTAATTTACGAGGGTAACAATGAAGAGTCCCGGATGGATGGAGAACGTTGGTGTTCACGTCCATCCTTGCGGATTCATTGCCGTCCGGTTTGTGTGTATGCGCGTGTGGAAATTATAATTACGCGAGCGCCCGGAGAAACCCTGGCTTTCCGCATTGGTGTTTATGCTGCACAAGCACCGAGGGCGGCTCGCCTCAATGAATGCAAACTGTTCTTTGTTTCCACGCGGCATCGTGAAGCGCGCGGGAGGAGGAAAAGGGGGGGCAGGGGGGAGGGGGTGTGGGAGGACAGCTATAGGATCCTGAACATTTGCCAGCCGGCTGGAGGGGGTTGGGGGTGCGCAGCTTGGCTCGCTTTCAAAGCGAACCAGCCGAGGGAAAGCTTCGCGGATGATGTTTTATAAACCACCCCTCTTGTGCTACGACTGTTGAACATGACCTGAGGTATATAACATCCGCGAAACCGAGTACAGACGGCGGAAATGTAATGAAATGTAATAAAATAAAATAAAACAAAATAAAATAAAATAAAATAAAATAAAATAAAATAAAATAAAATAAAATAAAATAAAATAAAATAAAATAAAATAAAATAAAATAAAATAAAATAAAATAAAATAAAATAAAATAAAATAAAATAAAATAAAATAAAATAAAATAAAATAAAATAAAATAAAATAAAATAAAATAAAATAAAATAAAATAAAATAAAATAAAATAAAATAAAATAAAATAAAATAAAATAAAATAAAATAAAATAAAATAAAATAAAATAAAATAAAATAAAATAAAATAAAATAAAATAAAATAAAATAAAATAAAATAAAATAAAATAAAATAAAATAAAATAAAATAAAATAAAATAAAATAAAATAAAATAAAATAAAATAAAATAAAATAAAATAAAATAAAATAAAATAAAATAAAATAAAATAAAATAAAATAAAATAAAATAAAATAAAATAAAATAAAATAAAATAAAATAAAATAAAATAAAATAAAATAAAATAAAATAAAATAAAATAAAATAAAATAAAATAAAATAAAATAAAATAAAATAAAATAAAATAAAATAAAACAAAATAAAATAAAATAAAATAAAATAAAATAAAATAAAATAAAATAAATGTCGTTTGCTTCGATTTTTGAAAATAATTTATAACTGGCATCCGGATAGCTTTGTCGTTAGTAAATGGTGATTAACACGTGCAGGGAAAAATGCAAAAAACAATTGTATAAACCATGATATAAGGGTTGATATCGTAATAAAACATCTGATTTGATCCTTTCAAATTATAATTTATCTGGCAGCGGTGATTATCTCGATTGTAATTTTCCAGAATTAAATTCCGGAAAGCAACGTTGAGTTCTACAAATAATTGTAAAAAATGTAGATCGGAGATAATTAGTTTGCCTGACTCTCGTCCGTAGTCTCAGTTGTCTCAAAGTAAAATTGCCCGACGTTCGTTACAGTCAAATGTCATTTAAACCGGCTGAATATAATTTTTTTGCCATTTAAACCGGAGGTAAAAATTCCTTGTATTAAAATATTTCAGGATCTATCTTCATGGTGGAAGAATTCACGATGCGCTTGTGTGTAATGGCCCCGTGATATATATTCCAGTTTCGTTCAACGCGCATGAATAATGAATATCGTTTAAATACAAGGTTTCAATTCCCGGCTGTGTTCTTTATCGATTTAACGCGGTGGTATGAACCTCCCCCGGTTACGTCGGCCAATATGTGACCGATGCTAATTGCCAGCTATAGCAATTAATATAATTTAACGTTTCAATTCCGGAATAACATTATCCGTTCATTTATTTATATAGTTTCGAGTGCGATCATTCGTTACCAAATCCAATTATCTTCATCGTTACTCGGCTAAACCCGCGTTTCGTCAGACATTTCACGACATAGTTTGGGAGAAAAGCCGAAATTCCGAATCCATCTCTTCGAGCATGCCGAGCTTGTATGCACATGTGTATGTGTGTATGAGTGTGTGTGTAATAAATATAGTTTTAATGAACCCCGAAGCATCGATATGCCCCCTAAATAATATGGATTTACCATCAACGTGTTGGCGTAGTGGTATATTTTATCGGCAATTTAACGCGAATCCATCGAAATGTGCTCGATGAAAATTTATCACGTCTAGGAGTTCGACGTCGTTAATTTAATTTTAATGGTTTCACGAATCGAAAATATACGAGAATTTTATGTGATCCTAAAATTTTGCAACGAACGATTTAATTTTAATTTCATTCAATCAATTCTTTCCATCATTCGTCGTGGAATCAAGGGTTGGGAATTTAAATATTGCCACAAGCTGAAGCTCGCTGAATCCGGTGTTCAAGTTTAATAGATAAGAATCCCGTGGAGAGCACGAGAGTGCTCGCGTGTAAGTGCGTCGGGGTTGGAAAGTACGTTCGCGGGATGATGTTCCGGTGCTCGCTTACCGGAACCAAGAACCGACCCACTTCGGCCAGGGCCCATGCGATCCGGGCATGCGCTTCCGCCGGCGTTGCGTATGCAGATATCTCCACGTGTAAATCTTCCATGAGATGGGAGAATTTTGGATCGCCGCTCACCCGAAGCTCTTCCTCCTGCGAACCGCGAAATGTACATATTTACATGTGCCAGCGTATGAATAATTTATCGTTGAGAATAAAAAAATAATCATTCGTTTGAATCGTCTGTGCAGCTGTGTTGAAATTTGATCAAGTCTTGGACTTGAAAATTCTTGTTTATTTCACGCTTTATATTCTGTAGCAATCCTGATGCTGCCGAGTGTGATCAAATGTGTTTGCATAAGGATATATTTTAGAATAGAATAGATTTTTTATGTATAACATAATATAATTTGAATGATAATTGTAGATATTATTTTCATGGCTATCTCAGAAATAAAGACTTTGTCACATTCAATTAATAATTACAAGAATGATAGTGTCGTTGTTGCGATTTTCGAAGGCAAAAATGAAACGAAATCATTGAATTCTAGATGCCAAGGATTTTAAAGTTCTTTTTCAAAGGCAATCTACTCTCACTCTCTTGTGTCAATCACGATGTAGTCATTTACCGTTATCACGATTAATCATTCATATCTCGATAACAAATGTTTCAATAAAGCGATTAATAATCCAAGTTTCAAAGGCAAATCTTTTCCAATGGCATCTTAGGACGTGCTAATCAATTATTAATTATTCAATTACAATTTCCCAGCATCTGTTGCGCTCAAAGGTTCGATCGATCCACGATATCGACCTGAGTCTCAAAGATAGCTTCCTCACCCGTTCGAAACCGTATTTCTTAGTCGAATACACGCGGTTTGGCGCATCGAACCGAGAGCTATCAATGATTATTAAATAATGGATGGCAATTTGGTGCTCGGTTAATTGCGCTCCGTGGCTCCCTGGGTGGAAACCGAATTACGTAGACAGAGAGCAAAAGGTGGAAAGCGCGATGGTTGGGAAAGGGTCGCTGCGGAAAGCTCTTTGTGACCGGTCATTTACATCTCAGTTGAGCGCGCAAGTATTATAGCCCGAGGAGGGTGGTTAGGAGGGTTGCTCTCGCAACGTCTGAGCGCAGCTACCGGACCTGATGCTTGTCGCCCTAATTGGATTTACAACGATCCTTTCACTTATAAAGCACGATTTGCCAACGAGCCAAAGTTCATCCATTACCCCCGCAAAGGTCGCGAGAAACTTTTCAAAAATTCATAATTTTTCGTCGGACTGAATATCGCGCATGAAATGTCCAGTCTTATTGATGTTACTTTTTTATTTTTTTTAGATATTAGGAAATTGCTATGCAATATATTAGATTTCTCTTCAGTTCTGATCCTGTTGGCAAGCTCTCATCTGTGTTGATAGTTCAAAAATTTGATTATTCCAAATTTTAATGCCCAAATGAAAATTCTTCCCATGAAACTAAAATTCACGATATATTTCTCATAAAATTCTATTATTCGGTTATTTATTCGCAGAGAAATAACCTAAAATTGAATAAAGAAAAAAGTGTTTTTGCTGATAATTGAAGAATCATTCTTCCAATCTCACGGCTACGTTATCACCTCAACATTTAATATACTATTCTAATATACTATACTGTACTATTTTTGCATACTATACTATTTTTTATTTATTTTATATATTTTAATATTTTATTTTTTATGATTCAGAGTACAAAAAAGTAGCTTCCGTGCGATCGATCTCGACGCCACGCAACAGCTATAATTATTTTTATTTCCAAATATCACGATTCAAGCCCGATTGAGTGTCAAAATAAATAACTAATTGCTCGTCCCATACGTCGAAAAAACGGGGCAAGGCGAGTACAGTACCCGAACACGTGAGATCGCGACGGCGAGGTACGCGATGGTGCGAAAATTCGAGCGTCTCGAGAGTTTACGCGAGTGGCTTGGTCGTCCGCACCTCGAGTGAGACGTACAGCTTTTAATTAAGGAAGCAATTAAAGTCACATCGTTGAACGCCCGGTAGCTGCTAGCTTCTCCCTCGATCTTCAGACACATCTCTTATCGCATATACGGCACGGGGTTGACAAAGCCAGCTGTACCACCTTCGCACCACCACCACCACCATCAGCGGCACGGACACGCCACGTACACGACGACGAATCCTTGGCTGACTCGAGCGTGGCTTACAATTAGTAACAAGAGATACGGAGAAGTTGGAAAGGGATGAAAGTCCCAAGGTCTCGACTGCTGTTAATACCCGGTGGAACATTGAAACCATCTGGTGTGGGCCACTTACGAAACTTTCTCAACGATTCCCCCGTTATCCACAAATTTATTCATCTTCGATGCATCAATTTGAATTAAAAAACTCGGTTAAATTATTTTGTCACGAAGCCTCACTCACTCGGGACGAACCGATCAAAGCTTTTTTTTTTTTTTGCCTGCCTACCCCTATTTGTCGATTTCCCATTGAAATTGTACGAGGCCTCTTTTTTATTTGGACATCAATGCGGCTGCAATTCGTGTGCATTCGAATTTGGGAAGATAATAATTCTGTGTTTCTTCGGCATAGATACGTCGATATCGCGTCGCATGAACGAATCCACGATTCGCTCGAATATACGAATTCTCGTTTATCTGTTCATCCATCGAAAAACGATGCTGCGGCACACGTCGAGTTGCAAATAAATTTTCAAATCGGTCGGGCAAATAAACCGGCCACCGATTGGAATATAACGATTCGTTATTGACCCAGATGTTTGGGTTGCTCGTAATTTATCACTCGGTTTTATTGACCGGCGCGGGATATCGGGGTTGTTGGTGGAAATGGGGTGAAAGCGTTTGAGATCGGACGTTGAGTATCGTCGTTGAAACTTTTGCCCCGAATTATGACAATTTGGACGAACATTTTGGATTTGCGCGGTCGCGAACTGTATGAAAGCTTCGATGAATCGTTTGTCGAGATATGAATTTTTTTAAGTACGTGGAAAGTAGGCAAATCTAATTTTAAAGATACATTTTTTAATCGACACTTCGATGCAGCTTTGTAAATTATTTGTTTTCTTTTTTCAGTAATCCGATTAATTTCGAGTATTGTTTTATATTTTTCGTAGATTTTGTATTGCTGCAAACTGGTTGAAATATTTTTTGGAAAATCGTGTGAAGGTTTCACATCGCTGAAATATTGAGGACGGAGCAGAGCTTGCATTGTTTTACCTGCAAATTTAATGCAGCTTGAATGTTTAGATTATACCACAATGTTTTTTTATTAACAGCTTAGTTTTTTTTTTCGTTTCACACCTTTTGTCGGTCCTTCATCGATCCTCGTCCAAGAACAGCCATTTTGCATCCAGTTTCCTCCTGCAATCGTTTCAACGAATTGCCCTTCGGGCCCAGCAACTTTCCCACGAAATTGAACTGCAACAAATGACGATGCAAATTGTAATCAATTCTTTATTCATTGGTTTATTAATAATGAAGCAGAATAATCAAGCCCGCAGTGTAATATCGACATCAAATATGACAGCTTCTTTCAGCAATTTTCTAATGTAACGTAATGAGAAGTTGAATTCGTAAAAAATATCAGAGCCATCAAAACGTCCCAGCTGGTTTTTTTTGACGCAGCACTAAAGTCCGTTTTCTGTATCCGATGTGATATCACAGAATCTGTCAACGTTGAGCTCTATAACTTATTCACTTTGTGTGAATACATTGACAAGACGCGATAGAATTTCACATGTGTGACATTGCTATTTACGATAACGAGCGTCAACCTTCTGCTTCGAAAATACGATTATACAAATAATTAAATATCCTTGACATCTGGAATTCTGCATAATTTTATTTGCGCAGATTCCTCGTGACGAAAATGTTGGCTATAAACGCGATAAGACGTATTCACTTTCAACACTTCAATGTGTGGTATAAAAAAATATTTATCTAGCGATAATTAATCCCCATCTTGATGTATCAAAACGAATATTGAATTAATTATTCACAAAATCAACTAAAAATAATACGCATGAAAAAAATTGTAAATACCTGTATTAATAATTTACTTCGTTAGGCGAAACGGAAAAATATTTATTCTATTGGCTTCCACCACGAGTTCAATTACAAATGAAATCCTCGGTCAGCGCACCAACGTATTCTGCGTACCGAGTGATTTATATCGTATATATCGTTGTTCAACGCTGTTTCTACAACGTAATAATTAAATAACGAAACTGTGAAAAAATAACATAAATAAAAAAACGATGAAAAAAAACAAAGAAAAAATAACGAAACAATGAGAGGTAGCTCCGGGTTAAGGAAGTTTATAACGACCTGCCGCCGGTGTGGAACTCGTTAGCCGGGTATCGAAGAGAGCGCGGGAGAGGAAAAGGTAGTCCGGGGTACGAAAAGGTTTTCACTGAGGCCGCTTGTTGGCAAAATTCTTTAATTGAACGTGTTCGTTTAGCAGGTGCTTCGAATAATTCGGGTCAACGAGTCTGATAATAAGCTTTTTGCTTCTTGCAATCTCACCCTTCTTCGGTTCGTGATAACGTATTTATATAAGCCCGGCCAATCGATTCCGGAAATAAAAGAGTGCTTGATTTCAGTTATTACAAAGTAAAAAAAAAAAAATCAGATGAAATGCTATCTCTTTTAGAAATATCGACGGGTTTGTAACTGACTCAGACATAAATTATTTTACTCTTCAAAACTGTGTACAACGAGAAAATTTTAATTGCTTTTGTAAACTAATTTTTTTGTAAAATTTCATTTAATTTGTTCATGTATATTTTATCAAAAATTCCACGTCTTTTGGCAACTATAATCGATGCGGTAGTACGGAAAATGGTTTGTAAAAGTGTTTCACCTTTTCGCATATCGTCGCTAACGGAAGGACTGCCGCGAATTTTAATAGTTATAGACACGGAGACCGGGTTAACGGTCCAGATGCTTTCCCGTCTAATTAAGTTATCGCAGGCCGCGCCCGAGTACGAGTAGAATACCGCAGTTTCGTGATTTATGCGTATGGGTATAAGCCTGTAATAACGTATACTACACGAGGTATATATATCTCATACGCGTTTATAGGAAAACCCCGGGCAAAACGTTACGCCGGGGCAAAATGGAACATGCGGGAGGAATGCTATTCAGAAACGGGGGAAAATTGAGTACTCCGCGACTACATAATAATAATAATAATAATAATAATTACTATTATTATTAACATAATGATAACAATAACAAATATAAAAATAACAATAATTTATTTCTCCTATTATTACGATTTTATTTTTTTCTAATTTTTTTAGGCTTAAATATAGCAGTTGAACGAGATTGCAATTTTCTGTAGCACCAAACAATGTACCGTTTTGCCCCCGACTTTTTTTTCACGCGCTTTACGTAATGTCCGGACAATTCAATCTCTTCGATAACGAATCATTATGTAACCTCGTAATTGGTAACAACCTGGAGACATTTTCCTTACAATTTCGTTCAGTCGTCCCGTTTTGCCCCAAATGTTGCTCCATATCCATACTTCCACCTCATATCCACGCAAATGTACGGCCAATATGTGTGGAAATCATACCAGGGCGCAGGCTGTGCCACGGTGCAAGAGTCAGCCTATCTAAATGAGATTTATTAAGCGAAAGCTGGCGGGGCCACGTTATCTATGCTTCTCCACCGATTTAGCGTAAACGCGGAACTCGCGATGAATCATTCGGGCGTTCATTGTTCGTTGATGGACGGCATTTGATATGACAGCGATAATTAAACGACTATAATGGAAAAGAAGCTATTTAATTAACGCACATGGGCGGCTTTGGAGGTGCGAAAATTTATAAAGCTTCGGATCATTGTTTTACACCCCGATTTTTTGCATCGTTTAATATCGGCATTGGTATCAGAAAATTGAAAAAAATGTATCGATTACGCTAATCAACACAATAATAATATAATAAATTACTCTAGTGAAAGGCAAGTATTGCATTATTTTATTTAGATTTAAGGACTCTAAGATTGTACTGATGAACCATTTAATGAGACATTAAGGGAATAATAATAATAGTAATCATAATAATGATAATGAATAATAATAATAAAATCATTTTTAATAGGAACATTTTGGACTAAGATATCTAAGTTTGTTAGCATTAATGATCCATATAATAAGAAATAATAATAATAATAATAATAATAATAATAATAATAATAATAATAATAATAATAATAATAATAATAATAATAATAATAATAATAATAATAATAATAATAATAATAATAATAATAATAATAATAATAATAATAATAATAATAATAATAATAATAATAATAATAATAATAATAATAATAATAAGAATAATAATAATAATAATAATAATAATAATAATAATAATAATAATAATAATAATAATAATAATAATAATGATAATAATAATAATAATTCCCATAGCCATGATCGAATGTCCATCAACCGTACGATCGAGTTCTCGGTTTGACAAAACTCACGCAACTTTGAGCCCCGAGCTTTTCTCATCCCATACCTCATCCTCGGCTAATTCATGTTTGGAATTTTCCCGGCTGCTCCGGATTATCTTACAAAACCGTCTGGGTAATTCCAGGAGAACGAAGACGTTGCTCCTACATTGCTCCGGGGATATCCGGCAGCTGTAGTCCCTTCGCGAATAAATGCACCCTTCTTTCTCGAACCCCATTAAAGGTTCGCGCAAGACAAATGGTTTCGTCGAAGAAATCCGAAGAGCCATCCTGAGTTCACGGTCCGGAATCGGGATTCAAATTGTGCATCTCGTCTTATCTCGTCGAACGAACGGAATTTCCGCGGCGACGGAGTCTCTCGAGAATTCGCGAAAATTCATTCTGCTATCATGAGGCCGTCAGCGGCGTCGTCAGTCCGTGTGTATGTTCAGTTTGTGTGTCAGTTTAGGGTTCGATTGATGGAAAAGCTTTCGTAAAATGGCGAGTCGACGTGGGATGCGGTGAAAAATCACGCGTCGCGGGAAATTCGATGGATGCGGTAGATAATCGAGTAGCTATCAGACATGTTTCGTATTTCTTTTCGATCGATCAACCATTGCGCAGCTAACATTTTCGAGAATTCTTTTTCCACAGCCTTAATCAACTGAGATATTATCCGACGAAAAACTCTTCTGTGAACACGAATCTGACAAAATTTTCCAATGGAGATGCAAAAAAAAAAGTATAGAAGAAAATAAAAAAATAAAAACTTGAGAGTTATATATTCGGAATTCTTTTTTTTTTCATGAAATTATTGAATCAACATTTTTTCCAAATTTGAAAAACGTTTGAAAATGATTCAAAACGAGCTAAAAATATTCATTTCAAAATTAACGTCAGCGATCGGATATATCTCGGTCGATTATGCGTTCGTAACATCGTCCGTCGAACATTTGCCAGGCCCGAAATCAATGATTCATTAATTATTTGATTTCCAAACGGTCCGTGGTTTGCACTCGGCCATGGACAGAATGTGGAAAAGGAATTGTTCGTCGTTGCTACTGTTGCTGCCGGGGTTGCGGGTACGGTCGTGGGCGGGGTTTCGGGGGTTGGAGATGGCGAACTGAAACGTTTCCGGGGTTAACCAAGACAAATTGGCTCATCCACCACGTTGGCAGCTTGGCACCTATCCCTGGGTTCTGGCACAGACATATCTCTCGTTCCCGCACTATCCTCCCTGTTTTGCTTGCCACGTCTACGTTATAATCCACTTTGTTCCCTTATCGCAATTTCGTTTGCGATGATTCCCTCGAATTAATAGCAAATGAAACACGACAAGAGCGACGAGACGAGAAAAAAAACCCTCTTTTTTTTGTAAAGAAAAGAAGAAAAAAAAGGAAGAACGATGATTGCGACAAAACGCGAGAAGACTTGAGTTTATACAGCAAGAACAAACGTTCGTGCCTTACCTTGGGATGATCGCGGACCGGCACCTGCACCCTCACGTTCACTTTAATCGGCTTATCTCTCGTGATGTCGACCATTCTTCTCTCGCTTCCATCGCTGTTTCCGCCACCTCCGCCTCCGCCTCGTCCACCGGCAGCCCTGCCGATGCCTCCGCTGTTGGAATCTGAAACGAGCCCAAGAGTAACGGGATACATAAAGGCTTGTAACGTCCGAAGTCAACGGACTTGGAAATTCGCAATAAAGAAAAAGAAAAATTCGAAAAAAGAAGAAAAAAAAAAAATCCGAGCGACTCGTTTTCACGTCGGAACTATTAGTTTTCGTTCTTCACGGTTGCGAGAGCGTTCCATCGAGGTGTGAAGCTATGAAGAGCGAGACCGGGCGGACTCGGGAAATTCGAACGTTCGTCTAGCGGCCGGGTTCCTACGGCTGGAAGCAGCTTGTGCTTTGAGCAAACTATCTCAACTAGCTTTTCCTGGCTTGCGGCCAAGGAACATCTCGTTTCCGGTCGTTCGTTCGGACGTAGGGACAGGGAGTGAAGTCACACAGAGCGTCAAAGACACAAAACTGTGTCATTGAGACTTTCTTTATGCGTACCGTAAATCAAATATATATATACATGTTTGTTTTTTTATTACGGTAATTCAATCGTACGATTGAGTTACGAAAAAGTGACCCAATTCTGAGTTTTCGTTGGTTTTCTGCAATGCACTGGCTGTGAAAAAATGTACATGACTGATGAGGGTTTAATAAAAAAAAGAGATTGCCCGAAGCATGTCATCATTATTTTCTTTTCGTCTAAATTTTATTATTTTCTAACAATCATAATTATGATTGAAATAAAAATTTAAGTGGTTAAAAAAATTGTAGAGCACCTATATTTTGTATCTAGCGACGTAAATGAAATTTTAATTCGACCTTTATAGGTGGTCCATGTAATTGGACTTGTAATTACACTTTCTCGTAGTCGTAAGGACAGTAATGACTATTTCAAGTGACTATTTACTTGCTAATAAAATTGTACAGATCGTTTGTTCAACGATAATTTTTATTTCACGAAACGTTGAATCGTCGGACGTTGGAAATAATTTACAGACTCGTAGCCAAGAGTCGTAAATCAGGCGTGAGTTTTGGGTATTGATAATAATAGGTCGCCCGAATGAGCGTCCCAAAATAATTTCGCTAGACCAGGGCGCTTGCACGAGAGAGTGCGCTCTACGTACGTGATCCGAGCGTTCTCCGTTCCGACACATCCGAGAGCTCGCATCTCTCGCTACGTCCCCGCAAGGGTCTGTCCCTATGTCAGCTCTGCTACTCTGCATACATAAGCTCTTCGACGGTACACCCGCTTGTGCTGTTTCAAACTCTCCCACCGACTGGGGGATAGACAGCGAACGCTCCGGGACTAATTAATATCGAGAGCGTGAATTTCGGCGCCTCCGGCACTCCGGAGATTCGTCTGAGCCCGTCGGAACGATAACCCATCTCCGTGCTCAATCCTTTTGCGTCTGATACAAAAACATTCACCCTTATACATTCATATCTTATTTTATCTGGAATTATTTTATCGTCGAATCCTGAACGATTCACAGCTGGCCAAACTGACGGACTTTGATCTAAAATAAGATGGGAAAAAACCCCATGAACGAACTCGAGGTTGTTCGGTTGATTTGTTATTTTTTCTACGTTAATGATCGGGTAGATTGAATAACATGTGAAATTTTCTCGAACACACTCGGGTCCTTTCTAATTTGCTCGACGCTTCGGGATCCTGTTTACGTTGTTTCTATCTCACGGTACGAGCTCGGGAGAAACGACGAGTGATTATCGAACGCGCGGGTATCGCTCGGGATAAAGGCAGGACGGAAGCGCGGAGGTTTCGCCGCACGGGGTTCGATAGAATCGTACACAACCGCCGGAGCAAACAACTACGAAATCGGGACACGTCGATAACTGCGTGTGCACGTTGTACGTGTGTACAAGAGAAACGGGTGGGATACGTGAATTATGCATGAGTCGATGGGGGGTAAGCGAGGCAACACGGAGTTGTGGGAAGAACAGAGATAGATACTTTCTCGTTTCTGCTTTTACCCGTGCTCGCGTGTTGCCATGGCTACTGTTGACCCGTAGCTAATAATAATTTGTAACTCCGCGTAAACTATTCCGGAAGTGTACCGTTTGCCAGGCGATGCACCGGTTGTTGAATATCCTCGCAATCATACGAAACCGGATTCGAAGATACATTTTTCTTTGAACGTCTTGTTTTAAATAAATTTATTTCGGTAAAATTGAGTCAATAGTTAATACAATTTAATTTTTGTTCTTAGAGCAATCTATTTTTAATAGCCTTCGTGGTTTTTTTGATCGATTAAACGAGGAATTATATCAGAAATAAATGGAGAGAGCATTGGATTATTGATTTTTTTTCCATTTATCCAATATTCGACATTGATCCAAGTTAGTCTAAAATTGGTGCAATTGAATTTTTGTTGAGGCAAATATTTTTGGTGTCTTTTCCCATTTTTTATTTAGATCAACGGAATAATTGAAGATCGTTTTTCCGTGGGAATTGCTCGACCGTGACGGTGATCTGACTGGCATTCAATTTTGCATTACGTTTCGTCGCCGAGATCTTATGAGCCAGTAGTATAAGTGGAATTTGGTCGGCCATCGTTTACTCCGCTATATCCCGCAACCCAGGCGGCAGCCGCTATCGTTTTCACATTTTCGTTTCGTAACTCCATCGCCGCACCGTCGCGCAACCGTGAAAGAATGAGAAAAATATTAAAAAACGGAAAAAAAACTATATTATTTCATGCTCGGTAAAGCTTTTCCCGGCGGTCCATCGACTTGGTTGGAGAGAGTACATTGTCTGTGTTGAGGAAAATCTATAACGTCACGAGGAGTAATGTTTTCGTCCTGTTCGCGTCTTTCTTCGGCATTTTTCGTGGCACGTACGAACCTCGTGGTTTTGTTTTCATCTCGCTTCACTGATTTTGGTTTTGTTTCTTTGTACAAAGTCGACGGAGTCTTTGATAATTTTTTAGCTTTTAGTTTTATTCGCAAGGAACCATCAGGACCTTTCTTTTGAAGTCTGGTTCTGGACTCGGACCGTCGCTCGACTCTAAGCATTGTTCTTCGCTGCAAAGACGACGTTAACGGCTGAAAATGAAGAAAATGAATGAAAAATTGTACGAATGCGTGGCACGAACACAGGCAGACTGGTCGAAGGGCGAAGGGCTCTGGGACTGGATGCGTTCGAGAGACTGGAAAGTTAATTAAAATCTCATGGACAGGAGAGAGAGACTGAAAATGTATAAAAGAGATCGTCAACAAGCTTTTTTAAGAGTTGCTTTACTGCAGAACGAGAGCTTTTCCCTTTGCAAGCATTAACGTCAAAGTTACGTATAAAACAAACGACTGCAACCTCTACGTCTGTCCGACGGAGCGTCGATAAAAATTCATGAGATTAAATATTTGACATTTATTCCCGGTTTCATGGCGCAGAGATATTGGCCCGAATGACGGCATTGAAAAACGTTCTTTCTTTCGCGTGTCTGAACGTCCATTTTGGTCATAGTTTCGGTTCGTTTTCAGTTTCGTTGGCTATCGGAACAAACGTATGCTGCAAAGTCCCAACGAAGATAACAAAAGAGTCGTCACGAGCCTCAAGTAAATGCCGGGAAAAAGTAAAATTACGATACGAATGCTAGAAATACAGAATAGCCTGGAATCTGCATTCGTAAATAGAACCAATAAATTTTACTTAAGATTTTTCCTTGGCTCAGACATTTTTGACGACAAGAAAATAATTTTAATCTTTTTGTTCACCAAGCGATTATTCCGGTTGAATTTAAATGCAATCGATAAAATTGAATCGTGTTACCCGTCGGTCGACGAGATCGTACGAGAGAAGTTCTGAATTGACTCGCAGGTTGAGATATATCAAACGGGATCGTAATAAGGGTGGAAGGGTGGAAGGGTTGAAGTATATATGTATATAGTATATTAAGAGAACGTTGGATGAGGATGGGGATACGTGAGCCGACTTATGAGTTCGTGTAGGCATTTTCGGAACGCGAGGAGTACGAAGGTGACAACGACATAGGTAGTGCGAGAACGAGAACGACACGGAAGCCAGGAGTCATATGAAATACCTCGAGACGATGAGGAGAATTTTATCTATCGGTCACCTTCTGGTCCTCTCTTCTCCGGCAATCGCTCGAGCGAAAAAAATACCGTCCATAGTTCACGCAAAGACGTACAGAGTGATTCAACGTCGCTCGACTCCGAGCCCGGCGCTTCGAGCCAAAAATTATTAATAATTTATGTCCTTTTTTTTTTAGAGAAAGTTAAATAAAATGAAAATTAATTTATTGGGAAAAAGAAATTGACATTTTTTAATCGGTGGAATGATTCTTTCATTCTCGGAGACACTTCTTGACGGGAATCCTCGAGGAAATGTGAAACACCCGATAAATTATTGTTAAACTGTATATAGCGAATACAGCGAGCATGATATTTTTAATAAAATTCACGAGAATTGCTATTGGGCAGCTGGATAGAAAAAATACTTCCACGTTCGTGTGAATCCATGTACAGGGTGTCGTAAATAAGATTCAATGAATATATAATGAAGACGGGTTGAGAGGGTAGGGGCGTGCAGGGAGGTGTAGCTATAAACGTATAACTGTGATGGCAGAATGCACGGAATAACGCCTAGTATACTCGAATATCGAAGACGTGACGACGACTATAACGGGCGTACGATCACTACATGTATATATGCGTATCTACCTCGATGTACGTGAATACACCTACGTCACGTAATATTTATACCTACATATATGTACGTATTTCGTCTATTTCGCGAAGGCCGCTACGACATCATATAGATACACGGATATTATCGCATACTCGTACGTGTGCATCCGTGTCCGTGTGTGTGTGCGTGTGTGTGGCCGATAGTGTACGCGAGGAAACGCGAAGCTGTTCGGCCGAAGGATACGAGGCAAACGGTTCGATGAATCGATTCACGTGTTCTGGGATTTACATCGAGGCGTCTCCTTCGGCCTCGATGCATACGTAGCAATGCTAGAGCTCGTTCGAACGTTCAAATATAGTAACTCACGAATATTGCATCTACTAATTCAATTACGTCGTATATTTTTTTAATCGGATAATATTTGTCCCACTCTATTTCTAATAATAATAATAATAATAATAATAATAATAATAATAATAATAATAATAATAATAATAATAATAATAATAATAATAATAATAATAATAATAATAATAATAATAATAATAATAATAATAATAATAATAATAATAATAATAATAATAATAATAATAATAATAATAATAATAATAATAATAATAATAATAATAATAATAATAATAATAATAATAATAATAATAATAATAATAATAATAATAATAATAATAATAATAATAATAATGATCATAATAATAATTATTATAATTATAATAATTATAATTATAATATTATCATTATTATATAATAATAATAATGTTAATAATAATATTTGTACTGTTATCATTATTATAGCAAATATATAATACATGTATATATAAATATATATTATATATCATCCTAGTCTTATAATAGTAAGAATAATAAGAATATTTCCATTATATTATTATTATTATTTGTATTATTGTTATTATTATTATTATTATTATTATTATTGCTTTATGAATTGATTGTTTTTTTTCAACTTCCAATGATCAAAAATAAGTTGAATTGATTTTTTCTTTCAACATTTTCGACGTGAAATAAGGAAAAGCTGGAATATCGTTTGCATTCGTTTTAATGGGATTAAGCCGGAATCACGCAACCTCGAATTCGGATCAATCGAAAATCTCGAAATCCGAAGGGAAACGAACGAAGTGATCTGTGCAACCATGACAGGGATTATACGTTGCTTGATATGAAGCGTCGCCGGAGAAGAGCATTCGTCGCGACCAACGTTAATGAACTTTGCATGTCAATTGCGTAACGCAGAATTCAATAATGAGATGGAGAGTGCTGGATGAGAGACTGTGTGCCACGAGTAAAATAGAGAGAAACCCCCTCACTCGCTACCATAAAACTCCATTAGCTTCGAAGCTCTCCAGCTTTTATCTACTCTGCATAAAGTTTGTTTTTCTTTTTTTTTTTTCATTTTTTTTACACCATCTGTCCCTGGCACCGTCTCTTCTTCCATCATCGCACTTCCATCAACCACAGAAACATCGGCCTGTAGCATATATTTTCAATCTCTCCGCTCGCCCTCTTTTCCGCTCGCTCATTCTCACGATGCTTTGATTGTAATGAACTTTTATTATCCGCATTATTTCTTCTTTTACTCAATTATAGCGTGAAAAATAATCTTTTCACCTTTTACAGGGTAGAAGGTACTTACGTAATTGTAAAAAGAACATTTTTATCACGAGCAAGAGACGAGAAAATTGATATTTCCTTCCTCGAGATTATTGAAAAATGTTGAAGCAAAGCAATTCACGAGGAATTTGGATTTTTTTGTTCACTTCATCACTTGAATGTTATCAAAGTAAAATATTAACATTATTTTTTACCCGCTGCTTTGTAATTTCTTGTGCAATATTTTCTACGAGGGGGCAAAAATTGATGAGTATAGTTCTCGTACATTTTCCTCTGTAAAAAAATGGAAAATGTTAATTCAAAGACCTTGGAATTTTAATTTTTTTTTAATTTTCATTTATTTTTCAATTTTATCTTTGTCATCGGACGAGATCCGATAGCGTGGATAATTAGTCATTAGTCATTAGTCGCGAACTATATCTCGCTCATAATGATCCCAATGGTCGTAACGGTCGGTAGGTACACGATCTTGCGAGCAAACGTCGCGGCGTTATCCTTTTCCAACTTCGAAACAATGAAGTCTGTGTTTCATGCACAATGAGGCATTCGTGGTCACACACAAGCTCGGCGTACCAAACTACTCCCTATCCAAACCCACAGTACCGACGAATGATATTCTATCGCACGGTCGGCAAATGCCTCGCGGGCTCAAGGCATTTGATTAGCAGACCACAGCGCGAGTTGCGCCGCTTCGAAAGCTGGCAAACACTGTGTTTGCGCATTAAATTTCATCCCCCCCCTCTCCGCCTCCACCCCTTCGGTTGTTCGGCTCTCGTTCCGGGATAGTCACTGCAGCGGCTACATGGACAACCCCGAGTCGAACCGCGCTCGCGGATTTACCAAATTTCACAATATCTATCGAATGTATAATATTTGGGTTTCATCGTATATTTGCGACACAATAAAAATTCTTTGATTTATTAATATTTAGTAATCAAGTAAATTACTAATTAGTTACTAGTTAATTAGTTAGTTATTAATTAGAAAAAAATTGATGAGCGACAATGATGGGAGAAACATTTTTTTTACGAGATGAAACATATTTGTGATGCTCAATTTCGAAACGTAATTTTTAATTATTATTGAAATACATTGGAACGTGGAATTGATTGAGGTTGAGTAATTGTCTATTGATTACAAAAAAATTAATAAATGAAAATGATCGGAGGAACATTTTTTTTACGAGACGAAAAATATTTGCGATACTCAATTTCGAAACGTAATTTCTAATTATCGTTGAAATACATTGGAACGTGGAATTGATTTTTTGACTCTACAATATCGATGTGTAAATAAATTTCAACAAAAATATTACCACGATTGCGATACATTCATACAATTTTTGTATCACGAAATAAAATGAGTAATCGTCGGAATGATATTTAAAAAACTTTTTTCCATGTAATTGAAACTGCTGTACGACGGTCGGTTTCGAAATGTTGACCTTTTCCATAGGCAAGCTCAGTTCCGGAC
Source organism: Sussaba pulchella (assembly GCA_963971145.1). Taxonomy (NCBI): domain Eukaryota; kingdom Metazoa; phylum Arthropoda; class Insecta; order Hymenoptera; family Ichneumonidae; genus Sussaba; species Sussaba pulchella. The sequence goes on along the minus strand of OZ020167.1, from coordinate 13,454,271 downwards.
GTTGCATTTGTTCCGCCGACTCTCATTTCAAACCCCACAGGCCTCATCCGTCAATTTATTAAATTTACCGACCTAGGAAGATTCACAGTACTTTTTCGTATTCACGCGAGTCTCGTACACGCGCATCACCTAATAAGGTCGCAGGTTCTCGTCGTTCGATCTTTGTCTCCTAACGAAGAAGGATACACTTTGCGTGATGCTGAACGAATCGCTACGCGAATCGCTCGTTTTCGTTTATTTTTAAATCTTCCTTGAACGACGTCTCCGCAAACCTAATTCACCCAATCTTTCTCAAGTTGTCAAACCGTCGTTTCATTCTGTCAAATAATTCCTTTTTCTCATTCAAACACAACGTTTATCGCTGTCTAGCCTTATGCCAGCCCGTCGCAACGTTTCTCACGAAAGCAAACTAATTCCTACGAAGTTGAAAATCCGTCCGGAATTTTCCCGAACAAAATAGAAACACACGACGAGTTTCTTCAGCAACGATAAACTTCTATAATTCACGCTCGAGCATAATATCTTGTATTCCAATAAAGTTTGACGTCGGTATTCCCAACTGCGACGTTGAGCAGCAGCGCCAAAACCGAGAAAAATAGACACAGTTTCGTGGCTTGTAGAAGAATTTCCCCACCTCAAATTCACACGTAAAAATATCCCATGAATTATCGGGACTAGAATTAAGATTGAAAAAAAAAAACCGCGACGTTTCGTGGTCGATAAGAAAAAAAGACATTCATCGTCGCAGATCAAACCGCCATTTTACTGCGTTGAACGGACGCAGAGAGGACTCTGGTATTTCCCGAAACTTTTTTCTTCGAGCTTTCGCTCTCCGGAGAGCCATTACTTGTCAAATCACAGTTTTCCCTTCTTCCGCGCTTCGTCGTTCCGTTTTCTTTTATTTCACGTTATTTTTTTTCTCGCATCGCTTTGACTTTTTCACTGCCTCTTTGACTGGCAACGTTGGAAGAAAGAGTTTCTATTCGCGTGTAATAAACGCCGCAGGACTATTCGTCGTAGACGTGGCGGAGCAGGGCGTGGTAGGACGTAATTCGAAATTTACCAAGGCACAGATACAGATGAAAACGAGGGTGGTTTTCCGAAGCGTAGTCGGCGCAGTGGGGAGAATAATCGCAAATCTTGCGATGATAATGACCGGTAGGGGTGGGAGAAGGGGGAAGGGTGAAATCTGGGCATTATAGGGTTTCCGGGAGAGCCAATGGTAGAGCTAGAGTGAACGGAAGGTTAGTAGGGACCTAATAGTCCTGTAGGTACTTAATAGTTCAATGTGTGGTTATATGGGCCTTGTGTGTGCTTAGCTTTATAAACGTGTGGTCCAGCGGTTGCTAATGTTCTCTCCTGGTCAGCTTCCTCTCTCTCTATCGCTCTCTCTCTCTCTCTCTCTCTCTCTCTCTCTCTCTTTCGCTCTGTTTGGCGATCATCCACCATAAACGTCGAGAGCTATTATAAATTCATGGAAGCTCCAGGACATATAGTACGCACAGCTATTCCCGCATCCTGCGAGGCCCTTCTGGGCATTCACCTACGTCCATTGTGTATTCAATGAAACTTCAGTAAATCACTCTATTATCGGACCAGTCCTGGACTCTCCTGACCCCTTCCACCACTTTTCTCGGAAAATAATGTCTCTCATCATTTCTTCCCGGCAAATCTACATTCTTTCGCCATTTTCCCGTAGGGCGTATATTTTTTTATGTGGCTATAACGTTTCTGGGATATTACGAAGGACGATAGACAAATGGCGAGGTCAACGGCTAATATTGTATTTCAGAAAAATTGATCAGAATAAAAATAATCAGGGAACTAATTTAATCGAATTATTTTCAATGACGATAAATCATTTTGATTTTAATGTCTGCGACATTTTGTTTGTTGAGAATTATTGATGTTTCGGATTCGAATGAGTGATAAATAACCAACTCGTTAAACGAATGTGAAATCATTTGGCTCTGGGATTTTGTGTGTGTGTTTTTACGAATGATTTTTGTTTTGACTTTGCGAAAATGTGAAAAAGTTGGCACACTGTAGTTGAATAATTGTGCAGCATGGATTAACAACGAATGGGGGATACGCGAGAGCAGAGTATGGTACAGCTCACACGGTACAGCCGAATTCGAATCCACAGCCAGACGCAGGCTAATGAGATGGAAAATGCAGAGCCGGAACAATTTTGATTCGTAATGCTACCGCACCTGCTCTCGGCTCGTCTGATTCTCCGTGCTGGCGTAATATCAGCTCGAAATACTTGCATACCTATACCGTCTATATGGAAGGTGTAGCACACACGGGGAGCATGATTCCGGAAATGGCCTATCGAAGGCCGCGCTAGAGACATATAATAACGAAAAAAATTGTTTCTATATTCAATCGAGGCTTTTGATTAGTTTGGAATTACTCGATTAAATGACTTCGTCAATTTAACGAATCAATGCGATGCGGAAGAATGAACACTCTTTGTTAACGAGCGCTTTTTTGTAAGCTCCACGATGTCTCGTATGCGTTTGTCTCACCCTCGAGGCAAAGCGAGAGCCTTTGGCTTTGTCCAAAAGCACGAGGAGATGAAAGAGAGTCTGCGCTGGTCAAAAAGTACGAAGTACATCCGAACGATTATTATTTTTTTGGTTTTCACCGGCGTTTTACCCATGTTCACCTTCGTGTGTCAGCGAAAAAATGGTTTCCGGTCGCTCCGAGTCTCGTTGTCGCGAGCTGAGCATCGAGACAATGCGTAATAATATTCGTCACGCTCGGGTAAAAAGCATAAGAAATGGAATTTCAGTGTAAACTTTTTATCTTGATAAATATTTTTATGAATTGCGATGCCTAACTTCATTCTTTGGGTTTTGTGGCTATGAATATTTATTTAAATGAAATAAGCGATAAGAGAAAGTTTTTATTAGCCGTTCAAGATGTTAGATATTAGATTTTAGCTTTTGCGGAGTCTAGAAAAATTGTCATTCCAACAAAACTGATCTATATTTCAGCTTCTAGTTTTCCTCTAGTCTAGAAAATGTGTGATGTTCATCTCAATGAAAAGAAATTATACTTTAGATTCGTTGAAATAGATCAATATTTTTAATTAATCATTAAATTATTATTCATGTTGCAAAATATATTCCAATCATGCCATTATGATTAGAAATATATCTCATCGATGCGATAAAGTATATTCTAATCATTCTACGGTCGTTTATTCAACAGACTTCATTAATTCCACATTAATAACGTATTCAGATTTCATCTTATTTATTCAACATATTCATCTACATTCTATTCACGAAAAACTTTCGATCCACCCCGTTTCGTCTCAGTCAGGATCAGAAAAAGCGAGGGAACGGGATAATTGTCTTATAATGACCAAAACAAAAGTGACCCCGGAGAGACCGTTTAACGAGAGTTTAAGACGCCGGGTAAAAAGTTCGGGTCGACGAGGATCGTTACGAGTTTCTCTCGGTGACGTGTGTCGGCGTAAACCGATAGCGAGTCCGTCTCGGTCTCTCGGAAAAACGAGCATTAAGTGAGGTCGAAATAAACGTTGTCCCGTTGCCACGGAGAATCTCCCCGAGAGGGATGAAGAAGCCCGGAGAAGACGCGAACCCGAGACGTAACGAGGGATTATCTTCGAGTAATAAGAAGTGAAAGATATGGTATAGCAACGGGTGTACCGAACGTTTGCAGTAAATAACCGTTTTTCCACTTTTTTCGTTGTTTTTTCTCGCTGTTTCGCTCCGCATCTCTCATAATCTGTGCGAAGCACGCCGGTGGCGACGTCTTCGTTGCTCATAACTTTGAAAACGAGAGCTCAGCTGCACGATACGCTGCTAAATGACCGGGCGCGTCTCATGCAGACCGGAGAATGAAACAAAACATAATGCCTCGTCATTTGTTTGAGACGTGGAATGAGTTTTTGCGATGGGGCTTCAGCGGGATACGACGTATACATCCCAAGCATGAGCGATGGAAATTTCGCGAGTGGATGTTGTTTTTTTTTCTTCTGTTTATCGTTTTTTTCGGCTCGACATTTTTGGGGGATGGATTTATGGGCGTAGAAAATATCTTGTTGGCAAGAGAATTACCTTTAGGGGTAACAGAACAGAGTTTCAGAACTGTAACCGAATTAAATATTGCACGAATATGATGAACAAATGGGGAAATCATTCTTGTAATTTTATATTCCATGAATTCAAGTTTGATATCAAATTGGAAACTTCAAAATTGACTTCATTTCTTTCAGATTGTAATTTTGGGTACTCCTAAAGAAAGATGGAATATAAATTAAAACTAATCGATTTTTTCCTTCCGAACGAACATAATAGAAACAGAAACAAATACCGGCTCGAATAAAATTATAAATTTAATCAAAATCGCCAAGACACGTAAATAGATTTTTTTTCCCATCGGTCATACGGCTAGCTTGCTATGGCAGTTCCACGTTTCGTTGACAACTTCGTAGGCCGAATTATCGCGTCGGTACACGCGAAAATTCCTTGGCGCGAAATTCCGTACGTGCATACGTGGTTTCTCGTAAAACGAGGACATATTTATACCCCTTTAACGGCTTCTCGTATGTTGCCGCAGTGAAACGCGACGCTGTCTCTCGTGCAAAGCGCAGCCGTTGCACTATACAAGTCTGGTACAACCGTATTGTGCACGGTCGTCCCGCAGGAGACTCCAGCGGAAACGCTCGTGGGACAGAAACGTGAGCTACACGAGCTTGTAAGTCAGAGCTTTAATTACAGATTCCATCCGTGCCTCTTTTCTCTTCAAGTTATGCAATCCTCGAGTTCTGTATTAAATATATAATATATTTATATATATGTATACACATCTGAATTAGTTTATATACATATGTATCTGTATATTGTATATATAAACATAGTTTCAAAGAAAGCAGAAAGACGTCGCATAAAAGCTTCGTCTTTCCGAGCTGCACTTTGCGACGCGATTATTCATGCTTCGCGTAAAGCACAACTTTTTCTTTCACTGCAAGCGTTTCGTTGCAGCAGAAAACTCACCAACGATTTTTTTCCATCGTTTTTTCCTTCTTTCTTCTCCTTGCAACGCACGCTTCGAGTGAACCTGTTTGATAAAACAAAAAGCTTCTGAAAGATCGTTGACTACCTCAGATTCGCAGTTTCCATCTCGCGTCTCCACTCGTCTTTCAATTTCCCAATGGAGACGAGAGATTCTGAGTGATCGAGAAATTCAACGACGTTACGTACCAACACACGGCCAGTGCTGCGCACCGATCCCCGGGGGAACGATGTCCCGCTGTTGATGGCGCATATAAATACATATATATTTATATTCTCGCTTCTATCCGGCGCAGCGAGGATTTACGATTTCATCTCGTCCGTATCGCCATTGTCTTCGCCTCCGATCCAACTTTCCGGGCTCAACTCCTCTGTGAGCAGAGAGAGTACACGCATACGTGCATACACACCGGATGATGCAAATTGCTTCGTTTGATAGACGCAGCATTGACACGTCTTTCCAGCAACGCAGAAATGAATGACAACTTAATTCTCAAAGTTTCAAAATTTGCATGTTGTCAATGAAATGCTTCAATTTAGTTACCATCATCGGACGATGGCAATAAGACGGAAATAAGACAACTAATTAATTCGGGTTTAAAATTATTTAAAAAAAAACTATTCAATCGATGATACAAAAAAATCGTACAGTCAAAATGACTTCGACGGGATATTCAATGCGCGAAAATAGCGAAACACAAAGGAACAACGTTTCCCGGGGGGGTGAGTTTAATTTCAACGTATAAACACAAACGCGACGAGTATTAAACTTAGATTGCCCGATGCAATCGTCGCCGTAATACGACGGTAAAGGTGAGTAACTACGTCATGGAGCGACGTTGAGAGCGTCGTGACTGTCGTTGCTCGGCGTACGACCAAGTTTTCGGCAGCGGCACCGGTGACGCGCTTGGGGGGGGAGGGGGAGGGGCTGAGAGGGTGAACCATTTCGAGAAACTTTCCAGTACATTTTGCCAATGTTGCCGGGAGAGGGTTGGCTCGACGGGACGAAAGCGCGGAAGACTACGGGCGAAAGCTCGGCACGTTGGGGACGCCCGCGTGGCCGCGGGGCAAGAAGGCACGTCAGTTTAATTACGGGCATGGGCGAGAAGGGAGAAGAAGGGAGGTTGAAAGGGGTGGTTTCGCCGTCGTTGGGAACACTCGAAAACTTCGGGGGTTGAGGCGGTTTGGATGAAAGAGGCCGAGAGTTGCAGCAACGACGGGGCGCAGGCAACGTCGAGCTTTTCCGTGGGTTTTGCCATTACATACACCATTGCACCTCCCCAACCCCTCTGCGCCTCCTTCTCGTGACTCGTCTCGTTGGTGCCATCAGACTCGCGCCGGTACAGCCGCAACCAGCGTCGACACTAGCCCGCCCCCGCGTATCTACTTGGCTCTCGTTGAGAGGCTGGGCCACGTATGTGCCGAGAGAACGATCCGGCAAAGAACGGAGAATGGAGACCGGTTGTATTTCACGCCAGGTAGAAAGAAAGATTCTTTCACTTTCCGCGTGGCGACAATACCGACACTCTCTCATGTACACGCGCGCAAACACGCGCACGCGTTCGCACAAATACTGGGAATTTTTCCGCGCGTCTCACTTTTCATTGTTCTCGGATATCGCAATATCGTTCAATCTTCCTATTTTCCATTGTTGTATCTCGTTTTGCATCTATGTGAACACGTTCTTAAGATTGTTCCTTTCTTCGGCTCAGTATCGTTTTTTCCTTTTTATTTGCTTGGTTATAATTTTGTTTTGTTTCTTTGTGAGGCTCCGCGCAGTTCCTCCATTGAGTGTAAGATGAGGGGGTGGGAGAGACGATTGGTTAACTATCTGCAACGATTGGAGGAAAATATTTTTCATATATACGGGGCGGGGGGTTAGTTCGATTCAGGTATGGGCATTTATTTAACGAAAATGTATTGAAAATCCTTACGGAACTTGATCATTGTGGATTATAATTCCTATTAAGAATCGGAATCCATTGAACGAAAATAATTTATCTCAATAAATTATAATTATTGCAAGAAGTGTGAAAATGTTGATTCTTGCATTCTTGATAATCATCAATCACGGTTATTCGTTTAAAACATTATTTCAAATAGATTTTCATTGAATGGCTGGATGACCAACCTGGTTCAATCTTAATTATTACTTTCTTTTACACCAAGTTTTCCTCTTTTCTGTCATTGCCTGTCGACTAAGATACTCGCTTGAAATCGGCAGACGCTCTTAAAAACTCCACTTGCTTCAGTCTCAGTACGGGGTTCTACCCCCCTTGCCCCGCCCCCAATTCAGATACGTAACGCTGACAATTTCCGTCGTAAAAATCAATGTCAAAGCGTTACATCTATTTTCAATGGTGCTCGATGTATATATATCGATCCCCGTTCACCCCAGAAATAGACGCGAAGCCGAAGGGGAGGTTCGAAGGACGGGGGTTTATTTTCGTTCTTGATGGTGGCCGGCCGAGCAGAATCTTCGATAATAATGGCGCGAGCCGCGGGGGCGGAAGAGAAGGTAACTCGTTTCTTTGGTGTCTCTCTTCGCGACGGACGGAAAATGTAATGGCCCTTATGGGAAAGGTATGACGGTAATATGCTGCCGGACGTTCTTCGGTCTTCGTGGCGCGGGTCTGCGTGTACCATCCCTCGTTCTTTTTCATCGTCGTAGTCTTCCTCTTCTTCTTCCACCGCTTCAACTTCCACCTTCCACCTTCGTTTAACTGCGCTTATCGCTCAGTCAGTGTAAGCACTTTCTCCACTCGAGTTCACCCGTGCCTTCGCGCTCTTACGTTTAAGTGGTTTCATTCTTCGTCCCGGTTCGCCGCTACTTCCTCTGTCCAACCACTGGCCTACGGCTTTCGACTGGATTTATTAATATTATTATTATTGATATTATTTTATTTTTTATTGTTATTATTTTTATTATTATTATTATTATTTATATTATTTAGGTTCGATCAAAAATCAATCCGACGTTCGAAATTTGATTTCGCCACAGGCAATTAATTGGAGTATCATCAATTAACCACGTTTGATCATCTGCTAATGAGAATTGACATTGCCAAAATATATCGTCAACGAAATTCCATCGTTAATTCGTGAACGATTTTGCGGCAACGTCGCTGGAAATTGCTATGTTTAATACATCAAAAGTACGAACCGAACTGTCCGGCGACTGGGACCGAAGTTTCTCGCCGAATGTATATTTGATCCTGGCAACACATGTCAACTCAGGAGTGCGTTACTTTGATCATCGTTCCTTGAAACGTTATATCGCTCGAGGACTCGAGACGGCGACCCGTTCGAGTCTGGAAATTGCGACGGAAAAGCGTTAAGGTACACGGGACAGTTTCAAATATCATGGAGCGGGTTGTCAGCATTGCGATATCGCAGAGTCAATTTAACACGAACACGCCAAGCGTACACACACACATGGACATACACCATTTTATGTATTTATGTATATGCACGATGTGTATGTGTTAAATCTGCTACGTAGTATCGCAGTACATACACGACTGCGGGTCTCGAGTCGGAATATAAGGAGGCAGATAAATGCATTCGTCTATTCCTTCCCGTTCTACCCCGCACACTCCCCCAAAAACGTTTCATATGTTAAACGCACGGACTGGTTTGTATTCAAAGGGGCAGGACGAGCAACTCGATGCCAGAAACCCTCCGCATTTTTCTCTTATTGCCACAGTTATATTCCTACTACATTTATATTATTATTTCCGTCCGCGTATATACACGTGTATGGGGCATTCTGCACTCTGCATTTTTCGAATATCAGACGGTGGGAATTTTTACAGAGAGCGGGTTGGATGTAATTTATGAGATTCCATGGGAATCGAGTTTGATGAGAGTATGAGTAATTGTCACGAGCGATACAATGTTAAAAATAGCGAATGAAAGAAAATGGTATCGTTGGAAAATGTTATTTTCTCAACACCAAATTTACGAAAAATATCAAAAATTCTATAGTGACTTTAGAATTAATTATCGTCAGAATTTCCCCAAATTCGAAGAATCAATGTTACCCCTATTTCTCTTGTCGCTCGCGAGTCGAAAATGTCCGAGTATCGAAAGCAATTGAAGATAATTTGAAAAATGTATCACGCTTCGGTCCAGTGAGACTAAAACGACCGATATGTAGTCGAGGGGAACAAACCGAATGGTTCCGTTGGAGTTTCAAGCTGCTCGCTCGAACCCGGGTGTCCCGTTGGTGCTGGGCTCGAGTCTCCGGCTGGCTGTCTTGCCACGTCCGGGGTCTATCTACTCGCTGCACTGCGATATTCCGGATAGGGGGAGACAGATCTTGCCAAAAGTGTCTCACTCCATCAACCCGGCTCGCCCATACTCTTGCCGCTCGGTATTTATCTTCATGCTTCGATAATCTTTGCGCATCATTGACCCTCTTGGGCGTGTCTGTTTCGCTTCGTACCCCTCTCGACGATCTCTCTTCGCATTCCCTTCGCACCCACGGCTCTCACCGGATCGAATCGAAGTTGAGGTGGGACATTCTTATTTCTTCGAGTGCTATATTACACTCGCTGGTTGCACGTAGCGCACGGCTGAACGCAAGCGGGGGGGGGGGGGAAAAGGGGCTGAAAACTTTCTGAGTGACTGATTCGCACACGCGGCAAATACATCAGAGCGAGACGAAGTCGGGGCTTATATTTCAACGACGACGACGACGAGTGTGCTTTTCCGCTCTTCCGGCTGCTTTTCCAAGCTTGGCGAGGAAGTCGACGGCTTCCAAGAGATTTTCCTTATTCTCCTTTCCGGCTCTTCCCTTCCCGGCCGAAACGGAATAACAATTTTCTCTCGAGATACTCTTGGTTATACAGCCTCCCAAGTTTATTAGATAAAAAAAAAAAAAAAATAATAATAATAATAATAAAATTATTCGCGCGTTCTCCGAGTCAACTCACGGTGCAACAACTTCTTCAATATACGTACTTCTATTATTCCCCCGCATTTTTCAATCTACCGGACCGTCGGGCTGCGCAAACAAATCGAATCAGTCCGGAAAATGAAGGGAAAAAAACGAAATCAACGACAACAGCGTCGACAAATTCTCATTTGGAACTTTTCAAAGTTATTCAATATCAATAACTCGCCGTTTCCGAGAAACGAAATTCTTTTCAACCCCACGTAACAACAGCGATGAATTTGAATTTACAATATTTCGCGATTCGATGCGAAACGATGTAAAAATTTAGTTTTACTTCGGTGGAGTCGTCTTCGATTTGTTTTTTTTTTCGCCCTTCGACCAACGCCCATTTGAATTAAGTAAGTCGTCGGGGTAGCGGAGAGACGTATCGGGCCTCTCCGACTCCCGGAGGGAGTAGGTACACCGTCGAATGGATAGGAGGGTCGTATCTCCCCGACGATTCCGGTACGTCCTCGACCCTCGGAGCCTTCGTGCACCTGCGGCAACTGCATTACTCGCAAGGTGCGAGACGTAGTTACCCACACATGTTTGCACAGACGTTCGGTAACCGGGCATGTTGGTGTCGCAGAACCGAACGCATACCGTTGACCGAGCTGGCCATTAGTGGCCCGTTCACATCGATGGCTTTATGTAATTACCGGGTTACACATTTCCGATGCGTAACGACGTTCGAGCCGCCCTCATCCTCCTCGACCCACCCACGCAATTCTACAGCCCTATCGATCGCCCTTACCCTCATCGAGCTCTGTATTCTCGGCTCGATGCGGCAATTGCTCCGAAACTTTCTTCGTTTTCGCTGAAATCCATGAAGCCAATAACAATAAAGCCGCGAAAAACGTATTAAAAATAAATTTTCCGGGACGATAATCAAAAATAATTGATCCTCGGAAAAATTGTGTAATAATGGTAATTCTACGGGATATCAGGGCCATTAATTATACTGTAACGACTCGCTGAACAGCGGTTTCAAATTTTTGTTACCGTTTTTTTTGTTCATTTCTATTTGTTTCTTTTACCATGCAGCATTTGTTTCGCGGGGATTATTCGTGCCGAGCGGCGAAAGAAATTCAGCGAGAACGTGGGAGTAGCAGCAGCTCGAAATGCGAGAATGTCGGTCGTTCGAATACACGTGGATAAACTGAAGGGCGGCAGTCGTGCGTGCGAGGTTGCATTAAAGCTCAATTTACATCGTTCGCGGCTGTGCAATTAGACCCGGACGTTTGCGTATGCTAACTTACGACGTGGCTGCTGAAAGGACGTACGATTTGGCGACTAATGTCACGCTTGTTATCGCGTTGTACGTAACTGTCGCGTCGGTCGCGATCGAACGGTCGAGTGTGTTACGCCGGGGATGAATTCGAAATTTATTCTCGCAAGCGGCAACCCTCGATCGTGTCGCGGTTTGACAGACGTTTCGAGACATTGGGTTCAATCGCTCGCGTTATGACATTGTCGTTGGGACCCGCAGAACTATTGGTCGTGTCGTCGATCGTCTGATCTTGAATTATATCGATGAGTGGCTGCGAAATAGTCGTCGAGATTGATTTTGTTTTTTCGTCAGGCAATCGTCAGAACGTTGGAAAAAGGTCGATAGATTTTCTATTCTTTTCGAGGATTGTGCGGAATGTGTATCGTATTACATAATAATAATAAAAATAAAAATAATAATATATAATATAATTTATATAAATTATATAATTTAATAATAATGATAATAATAATAATAATAATAATAATATTTATAATAATAATAATATTTATAATAATAATAATAATAATAATTTAAGGAACATATTTGCAGGAGTTTTATAAATCTATGCAATAAAATGGTTAACATCCACTGCACTGGTTATCAGTTTATTTGTACCAGTCGCTACCGCTAGATAAAAACATATATTTCCGCTGGAATCCAATACAAACTCCAATCATGTACATTCTATCAGCGTTGAACACTCTACCATCGCTGTCACCGATGTTTCTCATTTCAAAAGCCCACCCACGCTCTCTTTTTCAAAGTGACGATATTCCGCGCTCGGGCGTTGCGCTCGAAAAGTAGATAGCGAATGTTTAGATCAGACAATTTCCAAGAAAAAATCTCGTGATTACTCCGGCGAGGTTTTCCACGGGAACAGCAAGCATTCTGTGTGATCGTGTCTGTGCTACTTAATTAGCCAGGATACGGTGAGGGTATGTTGTGAAATGAATAATTGAAAAAATAAAAATAAAAAGTACCGGAGGAGGTTAAGAGAAAAAAATTTTACGTAATTCAAGCTTTTCCATCACGTTTTTTTTTCGCCTCCGAGCTCTGTGAAGAAACTAATTGGTTGTATCCGTAGGTCCCTCGCCTTCTTTCGCTCGCTCCTACGCTCCTTCCGAATAACTTTCACAACATCCCCTGTCGTTGCTGTACATAGTTATGTATATACATATACGTACATACCCGCGTCTTCCGTCCCCGTTGAATAATTAACAATTAGCGTTGCGCGTAAATAGCCGTTGCAACGCGTTTTCCCGGATAGATACCAGTCGACGGGTCTGTGAAAAGCTTGCCTTCGTCTCCCCCACCACGTCAACGACCACTCTCGCCACCCCTTTGCAATCCGCAGCTTCGAAAATTTTATCTAAATTCACTGAAATTAAATACTTCAAGTCCGACTACTGGCATACGCACCTATATTATATATACGAATATATACATATATGTGTCAGAAGTACATAGTTCTGTGAGAGACTCTTGCGAAAGTGAAAAGAATAAGAGAAAAACACACGATGAGATAAAAATAAAGGCAGAAAGAAAAAGGTAGGAGACAATCTCGACTGCCTAACGTTGAGCAATTATTCAAATGTGTTTTTATTTTATTTCGCTTCTCCACGTTTTGTTTATACACAGAACAACGGGCGGATTCTAAAGAGAGATAACTGCTCTCCACCGCTTAATTTTTTTTTACGACCGCACAGCTATTTGGTTTTCAAGGGGATCCACCGTGCGGTCGGTGGGTTAATTAATCTCCGCGGCTTATCAAGCTTCGCGATTGAGATTTTTCCGCACTTTCATCTGTCCAAAACAATTTCTGATGAAACCACGACACGTCCGGCCCAACTTTCACCCCGAATACGTGATTACTCCGTGATACTGGACGATCTAATTAATTTTCTCGGACGATAAGCTGCCATTGGGTCACGAAAGTTCGTTGAAGTTTCTCTCGTATCAGAGTCCCAATGCTTCGTTCCTTTATCGTAGCTCAACAGACCTTGATATAACCCTTTTGAAAAGGTAAATCAATCAATCAATGTAGATAAATCTAATGAATCCGATCGTAAATGTAAGTACGGAAGTTTTTTCACACGTGATATATTTTCGAGCTTGCAGCAGTAAGCTCGAATATGTCTCGTCTAGCGTGAACTGAGACACGACGGTTGCGTATGCAGCTACGAGCCGTCACATCGCTGTTGACGAACGAAATTTTAATGCTGATATATCGATTCGTTTCGTACGAGCGCACGACTCTCGATTCCACTCGGAGTTATTCAGTTTCGCAGGTGGCAGGGTGTTGATTTTCGCACGATGAGCTCTCGCCCATCCTCGTCTATATTATATCCTCTCCACTATACAAAACTCTCCACACAGGAGGCGGGAAACACCCTCGATGTTTGCGTTCGGGACAACCCCGAACCACTACATCCACTAGCAATCCATGTTCTTTTTTTTTTTTAGTTTTTTTTTATCTCCGTCTCTTTCCCGCCTTCTGTTAATCCCTTTTTTTTTTCAATATTTATATTCTTCGCAGGGAGATGGCCGACCGTTGCACGTGTAATCGATAAATTCGTAATATTCCGGTTGCCTATAGCTTCGGGACTGGAACCTCGGTTGATCGTGGAAACGAGAAATATTACGCCACACGGGATTGGCAATACTTTCGTAATTACGACTCCCACGCATGTCCGCGTTGACGCTCAAAGCATGTCAAAAATTTCATCCTTCAAATTTATTCCACGTCCCACGCTCTGGCGAAATATATATATATTTTTTTTCGTCCATTTTTATCCGTGGAATTGGTTTCCGTCATGGTTTATATATGAAACGTTTACAATCCATGGATTTCCATTAACTTTATTTATACGATATTACATCGTGGGATGAAAAAAAAATTTTACTGACGTCGTTCGTTGGGTCGGAAAAGGGCCTGACTTCGTTCGGGATTGTCTTGGGAAAGTTTCTCGCAATTTTCGAAGCGTTCGTCGACCCTCCACGATCGTTCGAGTTATGCCGCGATCCATTACGGACGGATGATGCGACGCGGGAGCTATCAGCATTCCTCCCTCGAATCATCGGCTTAATTTACTCCCGAGGGCTGGGAACCGTCGTTTCTCACAATTATTGGACGATTATGATAATGCCGGGCCGACGGGGACGAATTTGCGAAATCATCGTAATTCAAGAACGTTCTTATCAAACGTAATCCATCAATAACTTTCGTACATATCGAACTGATGTTTAAATAAATAATTATTGGAATCAAAATAAAACAGACGAACGACTCAATATCGAGGGGTTTCCTTTAATCCCTTGAATGATGAACTGCCCGAGCTCGTGTTGCCTTCAGGAATTTCCGTTGATAGCGAGAATTCCATCATCACGTCCGTGTCTTGAGTTATCGACACTTCGCAAGTCCAGAATATTGGCACGGAAGGAAGTTCGAATGGACTTCCCACGGTTGGTGTAATTTCACGGCTTTGCCATCGTATAACGTGTAGCATCACGTTTCATCTATATTCCTCGCTCGTTTACGTGACAACCGATGAATTTACAGGCATTAATGTTACTCCGGGAGGGCGCGAGATGTTCGACTCGTCGGCCTTATGACCCCCGAAGAACATCTCACGACGGAATCCGATGGGAATGCAGATGAAACTACAGACACGGGCACTCGCAATCACACAAGTACTCTTCGACATACTGCCGCACGTACGAATATCATATAGGTTGGTTCATATATATATATATAACATGTATATTGCAGGTAGCTTGAGTCGACCGAATCCTCCCGAAGTTTCTGTTCCAATTCCATATCTTTATATAAATATATATATGGGGAGGAACGTCGCAATTCGTCTGATCAAAACCCTTCTATGTCCCCAAGTGGTCGATGATTTTTTTTTAGTATCTTTTGGATCCACCGGATATTTTTTCCACGAAGTAACAGCTGTTGCGCCGATTATGAATTAGATGCAATTTTTCGTGTAGATCCTTCTTTAAAATTGAGGATTTTTTACGTGGAATTGCATGGGCGGTTATGTTCCTAATATCAATATATTTTTTTAATTTTAAAAAAAATTGAAGTTTCTCTGAAATTGCAATATACGACAATGGTTTCCTGTTTCAAAAAAAGAAAAATTAAATATATCTTGGGCAAGTTCATTTTTCGATTACTTTCGATGGACAATCGATTTTTTAATTATTTTTTCCCATAAAAAATAATATAAAATAATTTAAAAATCGATTTTTACAAGATAGATCTCATTTTTATTTTTTTAAGATAGGGAATCATCATCATATATTGAAATTTCGAAAAAACTTGAATTTTCTCAACATTTCAAAATAAAAAAAAATATTCCTAACATGACTACCAATCTAATTTCATAAAAAAAACTTCAGCCAATTTGAAATGAGCACAACAGCAATTATTGTTGTCAAAAAAAATTCAGGGGAGGAGGATGTGTCGAAAAATCTTTAGAAAATCAGTGAAGTCGTAGGATCCAAAAGAAGCTTTAAAAAAATCATCGACCACATCGTGAAAAGGAAGGCCTTCAATCAGGCGATTCGAAGCGTTTCTCCCCATACATATATGCATAGATTGTGTACATATGGAATTCTCCAGGCGATCAGTCTGACTCCCTCTGTCACTCGCGTTTCTATTTGCAGAGGACACGACGTAGTTCCCAAGACGTCCGGATTAATCCTCGCTCGGATGTCTCACTACGTATCCACCGTTCGGCTCCTTTGACGACGATCGACAATCGTGGTACACCGGCATTCAGACGTTTCCACCCACCCAAGCTCGACTCAATAATCCGATAAGATCAATGACAAATGACACGATCATCACGTCATTGTTTCCACTACGATTTCCAGTCTTGGGCTTGAGATTGAGCGATTACGGAACGTAGTCTGATCTCAATTTGATCTGCTAATTCGAAACCCAATCGTGATGTATCACAATTCTCTGCGATACGTGTAATATTCATTGATGGACGTGGGTGAAATCAATAATACGAAGAGTAATCGATATATCGAATAATAAATATTTCACGAGCGTTAGTTTGATTTTTAATGCAAATGTTTTATTGAGATTCATGGAAAAATATTAATTCTCATATTGACGATAAAAATAATTCACCAACTTTAATTCGATAACATTGGGACTATAAATTTCCATGAATTAGATATTATTCGTAAATTCGTAGATATTCGTAAATTCGATGGATATTCATTCGATAAAAATGAATTTGTCATACTTTGCCAAGCAAATAACTGCGATCAATTATCATGAAGCAATGAACATTTTCACACGTTTGCCGCAATAATAAATAATTAAGATGAATTACAGTTCCATAACTGATTACAATAGTCAATAGCAATTATATAATCCATAGATAACTCAGGAATAAACGTATTTTAAATACATTTTCGAGTGCGAGAAATTCAGAGATGAAGTGACGAACCGCATGTTTTATAATGATTAATAAATCATGAATTATGGGTTATGGATGCAAACGTCGACCCAGGCAGTGCATATAAAATGAATATAAAATATCATGTAATGAAATGTCCGTATAGATTGTCATTTTGAATCGAGCGATGGAATTAGTTCAAACGCGATAGCGCTGGTTCTCTTAACTCGCGGTTCTATCGAATATCCGATAGCGGTATAATAGAATATCGTTGGGTTCGCAAGGTTGGGTAACGACGCAATACTCATTCGTTTGATGCTACGTGTGCTTAGCTGGTTGCGCACACATCCGTTGAAGCTAACGGCGCGGCCTGACGCCCGCCGAGCCAAAGGACCACACAGGATTGTTATATTATTCCCACTAGAGGGTTGTATAACCTATCGGCCGGAATGGTTAACCGAAGACGATTATCATTTTGCAATAGAAGATACCGAAGCGCTACAAGCTCCACACATCGCTTGGTCCACAAATGGGATAAGCGTAGCCGAGATAAACGCTGGAGATGAGGTCGAGTACTGCTGGGAATACAAAGATCCGATACGCACATAATATCAGAGCGTTGATAATCATTAAAAATGAATTAATACATAATAATTGTTGATGATCGTAAATTCAGTCGGAGAATACATCTTGAAATTGAATTTATCATGATAATTACGAATCATCATTTGAACTTCGACTATCGAAAATAATTAAATTTTGCGATCAAGACTTTTTGTTCAATTTTGTCCAGATCTCAAATCTCTCCAAGTGTCTCCCATCACCTTCATCGCCATCACCTTCAATCCTCTCGAGATTTTTCATTAATCAATCAATTTTTCGTGCCTCAATCACTTTTTTTCCTCGAATTTTTTTTTTAATGCAAAAATTTTGAATTGCCCACTTTACATTTAGACAGAGTCAAGTACCCGGTTGATTATTTCACGTTTAGCGAAATCGAGTCTCGTCACTATCAGGCCCCAATCGATATTATTCATGCAACCGATATATCTATGGCTCCGGGCGTTCGGCACTATACATTATATTATGTCCTGATGGCACGGACTCGTTCCATTCCACGTACATATGCACGTATATTCGTTGCGAACGTTCGTGTGCGGCTTGTATATGCATACGTCATGAAGCACGAGAGGCTTTCACCCGTCACTCAAAAGCTGCTGGCTCTCTTAGCCATTAATGAGAACCTCCTTATCCCACTCTGTCTCGATATCTCGGAGCCAGGTACCGTGCGGTATCGACCTTGTTATCCCGTATTTCCACATTACTCTCGCGTTACCACGATCGTCGTACTCACCCCCCCTTCCTTCGCGCCCTTATTGTCGAACGGATTAAGCCGGAGTCTGATCGCACTCGATTCCCCTCGAAAAATTGAAGGATAAAAAAGAAAAATAATAAGGAGAAAACAATGGTTCTGGAGAAATAACGATGTACTCGAAAATTCTGTGATCGATGATACGAAATGGGTTGACGAGGTTTCGACGATGGGAATAACGCGACCGACGAACGCATGTGACGATTTTTATGGAGATACAACCGGTAACTCGAGTATGTGGGATATATATATGAGAAAGGGTCGTAAGCGTTGTACAGGAACGAACAATGCGCGAAGCTCGAGAGCATTCCGGTGATGAATTCATCGAGTCATTGGTCCATAATCGCAATCTCGTGTTTCTCGATGAATTAATTAGTCGCAGACTCGACGGCACGAATCCGTCGAACTGACACAAGGGTCCAATTACGTTCAGCTCGAATATTTTTTGTAACAATCGAATCATCGATCCAACAGACGCAAGGGTCCAATTACGTTCCACTCGAATATTTTTTGTAATAATCGAATAAAAACACAAAAATCGTATTTTATATTTGTTTTAATTCATTCACTTCACGACGGATTATCTTCCTTTTTACATCTTTATGTACCTTTCTCCGTAGTTCGAGAGATTAGTTTATTATTCCGGATCTGAGTGACTTCAAGGATTCTCATTTTGTATTCACGAAGCTAGTGGCAATTTCGAGACGACAGAGGTCGCCAGATACGTCTCGAAAAAATTATGAGAGACCAACGCCGTGACTCCAAGTTCTTACCCCAACGTTTACAGCGGTTTACGAGATTTTTTTTCTTCTTTTTTTAATTTTTTCCAGGGCTTCATTTTGAAAGAATGGTCGTAAAGTTTTGAATTTTCCGCAGCTGTTGCCCGTCGCCCGGTGTGTTAGCACTTGACCCGCGTGTGTATGTGCGTCGGTTATTCTTCTCTGTGTCTTCGCGAAACTTTACCTGTTAACCCACAACCTGGTATACGGTTTTACCACGCCCGCGCGCACGTGGGGTACTTGGTATTAAATGAACGCGAACGTCACGTGCTTTTATGCACTTCGAGGTCGGGCTAAAGCTCGGAGCGAGAGCCTTTACGCCCTGAGATTCACGAGCAATACCGGATTACGTACTTTCGGTGTACTCGACTGCGCCACGCACGGACTTGTGATAACGTTTTAGCGACGCGTTATTTCATTATCACATTATTCAATTATCCACGGCTTGTATATCGTACGGAGTTAATAGTGATAAATCCTACAAGTTTATAAGAGTTTGAAGATTTCAAACTCGTTCTAAGAGGTACGAAGTAAGCTTATGATAAACACGCCAGGAGGCTTGAAATAATGATTACGGTAATAAAGTTGGCTTATTCTTCGTTGTCGATATCCATCAATGTTTCCATCTCTTACGATTATTTCTCGGAATACTTGTCAAGCAAACGCGACAATTCGGGGTCTCGAGTTCCAAGTAACACCTGTTCCACGCTCCATGACTACTCCGCAGTCAATCGAGCTTTAACGAGACCATTAAAAAAAAAAATAATAATAAAATCATTGAATAATAAAATTAAAAAATCGTTAGTCTCAATAACGTTCTCGTGAATT
Organism: Sussaba pulchella; assembly: GCA_963971145.1. Lineage (NCBI taxonomy): Eukaryota > Metazoa > Arthropoda > Insecta > Hymenoptera > Ichneumonidae > Sussaba > Sussaba pulchella. Next base: position 13,434,609 of record OZ020167.1, on the reverse strand, counting down.
TCCTTCACAGCATATTCGCTCGAAACTTACGTCGGAAACTGGCGTACACAGTACAGCGAGAAAGACGAGAAAAGCGTATGTAACACGAGTAGGAGGATAAGAGCTGCTAGGGAAGGAGAAACTATCCTACGCATACGCGCCATTAATATTCGCTCTCTCTCTCTCTCTCTCTCTCTCTCTCTCTCTCTCTCTCTCTCTCTCTCTCTCTCTCTCTCTCTCTCTCTCTCTCTCTCTCTCTCTTCTTGCTCCATCTTGGGCTTTGAAAAGCGGAAGCGCCCGTGACTGTGCGCCTAGCTCGGTGTAGGGCCATAAGCCGACGACTCACATAAACTTAATTGTGAGTTATAACGTTCGGAGCAAGTTTTCCCGATGGTTGCATAGCCTCGGGCACGGCGGAAACTATCCATATAAGCACGCGGTTCCGGATAGTTCTATACGTGCGAGAACCTCGTGATCGAGTAATCGAGAATCGATGCGCAGCCTCCTGGCCGGAGATTGCCTCGAATCCTCTGATAAATGATATTGGTCTTTGTGAGATAGTGAGAGCGAACAAAAAAACAGAAAAAAGGAGCAATTTGAAGGTCAGTCGTGAGGAAATATAATCACGTTGAAGCGGTGAGAATGTAATGCAAATGAAAGCCAGCGGTTAATTCGATCGTTAATGAAAAAACGGTAATGGTGGAGAAATTCTAATGAATACTGATGGTAATGGATAGCAGTCAAGACAATTGGTATTTCGAAATTCAATCTGGAAAAAATAAACTTTTTGTTGGAACCAAATGAATTGAGTCAGCATTGAAAATCTTCTTGTTTAATTTAATGGCTTAACTTTCTCCGCATTTTGTTATCGATCGAAATGAGCTTTTATTCTATTTTTTCATGTAATCACAACATTTTTTACGAAGTAAATACCACGTAATTTTGATACCAGCAATTTTTATTTTCCATGACAGCCAACGATCGAGGTACAAAAATGTATTCTCTATCATCTAACTGCAACGATATATTCCATCAAATTTATCTCTCACGCGAAACGAATTGTTATTTCCGATGACAACGAAATTCCACAGATTCCCGAAATAAAGTACAAAATTTGTTCGAAAATTTAAATTTTATCGAACATTCGGCGTACTAAATCAACGTTATTTTCGTCGAACGGAAGAATCTTTCCAAACCGATCGTTGTTGCAAGATTTTTCGTTCGTGAGAGAACCGAAGTTAGCTCGCGTGGTTTATGGACGGGAGGAAGTTTTACCGTCGAGTCTTTCTTCTTTCCATCCTCATCGATTAATCGAGTCGTGCATCACCGATTCTTCGTCGTAAACATATTTTTCGTTCCCCGAAGAATCGTAAACAGGGTGTTTGCCCAGCCATCGTGGGCGAGGAGAATGACGGTAGGGGTTGGGGGGAGGAAGAGTCAAGAGGCGGATAATCGATAAAGCTTTTCGTTCGGGCAATCAACTTGCCGACCGTAGAATCGTATACGACTCGGTGGACGCCGTAAATGCGATTCTGGGCCAGACGGTTTTCACCCGCATAAAGTCATTCAGCGAATTCTCAGTGAGCGCTAATTGCTTCGATCTTGTCATTCCTGCTTAAATGCATGAATGTAACGAAACGTTTTCGGTAACAATTGTCATCACTGCATTGTTGTTTATATTTCTGGTACTACGAAATGTATATTTAATTTTCAATGTCGCAAAAGCATCGTTGGATGCAGGTACTTAATTAGCTTGTAACGAGAGGTGGAACGAGCGAATGCACAGTCACAAGAGCAAAATGAATTTCTTGCTGCGCTCATATCTATATTTATATGCATACCTATATCTGTATCAATTTGTCTACACATATATATATACGTATATTATGAATTCTCGTGTACTCTGGGCTCGCGATGCGACGCTTTGAAGCTTTCTCTCCGCCATCTATTAAGGTCCCGCTCGTCACTCGCTAAAAGTTATTAGCAGCAGCAGCAGCACTAGCAGCTCCAGCGGAAGCCACTCGATTCACTCTGCTGTCTCCGCACCTTTCGACAAACGAGACTTCGGACCCAAGTGCTCCAACGCGCACAAGACCCGTCAGCGAGGCAACCAGGAGTCCGGAAAATCCACCGGCGACGATACGTTCGCATCAACGTCGAAAGGTTATCAGGTCAATCGAGTTGAACTCCTCGATATATCGTTGCTCTTCGAGCTCGTGCACGCCTCAACGCCATTTTTCGTCGCTAAATCGAAATTTGCGTCACATTTTTCGTCCTCGACGGGATAAACGATTTTTTTTTTTTCCGGTCCAAAAAGCTTTTTCGAACGGAAAAAAGGATAATAAAATTATGGAAACGAAATAAATCTCGACTGCCTGATCGGAATTATTTATGTCTTTATCGGAGCGAGAAATTGGTGTCGACGATATTGGATTATGAGTTTCGAAGTAGGGGGTTTTTTTTTTTCGAGGGTGGGGATGCCAATGAAAATTATCGTTGAAACTCGTTATTCGTAGCTTCGAGATTTTTGATCGCATCATGAAAAATCCGGACCGGTAATCACGTTGTAGTTATAAAACCGGTTTCGAAAGCCATTCCCTGAAAGATTCACAAAGCAACGGTTAAATATTTTCACGAATGTTTCAAATTCCTGGGATGAAAAATTTACCGAATAATAGACGCGAAATTCCATTTCACGTTGGGGAAAAAAAAACATTCAATTGAAATCGTTTGTCATTCGTTGGTTAGCTCGGTTGGAAAAATATTAAATTCACCGCGCTGCTCAATTTTTCGTCCACAACGGACGGAAGAACGAGGTAAAACGTGTTGTTTTTTTTTTTTTTGGATAAAAAATACACAAAGAATAATTAGCTTTGGTGCTCCGTGCGGACAAAATGGCGATTAGCGCGTACGAGGAATGAAAAATATTACGTTTCTGTGAGAATAATGGAGTATTCCGCGTAGAAAAGATTAAAAAAATACGAGGAATTGTAACGAATAGAGCAAGAGCGTAGGTGGAGTATTATCATGATAATAGAACGACGTGCGGGATTAGAGCTTTTTGTCGGCACTCCTCGTTGAATATATGATAATCGTCGAGTAATACGTTAGCCCGAGGGTGCGAGAGGATGAAGCGGGGTCGCTCCGTATCGCACACCAGCTGACTGCGAACTCGATAATTGGACCATTGACGTTGAAAAATCAATCCCACGCGATTACCAGCACTTCGCGAAACCCAACGAATTTGCAAGCGCAGACGCGATTGTTGCCGACCGCCCTCTGCCCTTTCCCCGCGCACAGCAGCCTCCTCAATTAGATTTTTCCAATTATGCTTCCGCCTCTGGGATTCGTGGAAGTGCTGTATCAATGACCTTTACCGCCCGCGTTGGATAAAAAAAATTAGAGAGTTTAACCGTAAACCGTACCTAGTTAAATTCGCGAAAATTAGAGAAACCGCGCGAACGTAATTTTTTTTTTTTTTTTCGCACAATTTATTTACAGCCGTCCGACGATTCGGCTGTCGTTTGGTCATTCAGGCTGATTAATTGTGAGAGATGTTTGCGAGATGCGATCGAAAGTCCGAATCGATTTTAGTGAATGTGAATATAGGAAAATATAAAGAATTTTCTCACGATTCTTTGATTTTCATCTTCGATCTATCTCTTTTCGTTATTTACAATTATTCCAGAGAGTTGAGAGAGATATATTTGTTTGCCTCGATGCAGTGCACGAAAAAAGTATTTCAACAGATTTTCAATTTGCGATGGAAACAAATATTTTCCTCCGATTAATATTTGTATTGGCTCGGAGCGATAAAAAATAGTCCACAAAAAAAAATCAAACCCACCCGGAGTTACTAAGTGACAGGAAAAAAACGAAAAAAAAAAAAAAAAAAAACATGCAGCAATGATTAATCGGAATAAAGTACTGGGAGTGAAAAATTCTGTATTTCCACTGACAAAAATAAATCACGTTATGGCTACACCCTTCACTTGGCAAATACAATTTTCACGCAAACAAGTATTTGCACTTAAAAATCCTATTTCTCACATTTTGTTTCCCTCGGAAAACTTTTTCTTTCCACCGTTATTCGTGATAAAAAAAAAATCATCGAACCACTCGAATTGCTCAAAATGGATTTTCGTGTAATGATGATAATATTGAATAGTTTATTTATTTATTTTTTTATCATCGCAATGGCTCGTGGATGCGAGAAGCGTTCGTGCGTGGTTCGAGAGATTGGACGAAAATTGGTTTTGCTTGTTTAGTAATGTGCTATACGGCTCGACGGGCGTTCGTGCAACGTCGACCGATGGCAAACGTGGCTTGCGATAGGAGTGCGGGACCCATTGGCCGATCGGTAAGCTCGACTTTCGTGATCGAAACAGTCTCCGCATACGATATTGTTGAACACTCGGCGTTCTCGCGTCCCTTCATCCGTCCGCAGCCCATTGCGGGGGGGAGGTTGCGCGTCGTGCATTGGCTGGTAAACCGTTCGCTGATTAAATTCGATCAATCTTTGGTGCATTACGCCGATGTACTTACGGGGCACGAGTTCGCCGGAACGGTGCGCGCGCGTTGCGAGACCGTGGAGAACGCGAACGAGCAGCTTCCGACGTTACACGTTAACCATTCGCGTCGGTCAATTTAATTACCGTTGCGCTTTGCAACGACGACGCTGACGCTGCGGGCTGCGAGTAGGGTGAGTATCGCGCGCAGCGAAATAGTTGAACATTCGGCGATCGATGCGAATTAATCTCATATTTATCGATCTCATCTTGTTTCATATTTAGGAGAATATTTATTCATTTTTCGAATTATTTGAAAAAAAATTATTACATATAATAATAATTAATATAATAGAATATGATATAATAATAATAATAATAATAATAACAATAATAATAATTATTATTATATTTAATAATAAATATAATATAATATAATATATATAATATTTAATAATAAATATAATAATAATAATTAATTATAATATTTATATTATTGTCATTATTAATATTAAAAATAAATAAATAAAATTATAATATTATATTAATATTAATATTAATAATAATAAAATTATTATTATTGCTATTATTACAGTTTCGTCTGTTTCAATTATTCAGCAGTTTTTTCGAATGTTTTCGAAATTATTTTTTCCAATAAATTAATGTATATTTTTGGGATAAAAATGATTGACCGTAAGAACGTATGAATGAAAGATTGATGAAATACGCTGAGGATTAATGAGACTGTCGAAGGTGTGGATGACGGCTGAATGGACTTCGATTGATACCGTTGGAATATTAAATCAATTTTTTATTACCGTATACGCGTGAGTTTCGCTGAAATACGAGAGCATGCGAGAGACCGGGTCGATTCAATTACCACAGATTCCACAGTTGCAGAACTATCGGTACGCACGCGAGTGCACAATGAGGACGACAGACTAGCAAGCGCTTTTTCCGAGCATCGTCGTGGTATGCCCCGGGGAGAGCGAGTAAGTGATGAGCGCGAGAGAACGGCGAACGAGTAAAAGCGAATACGGTGTGCAACGTTTATGTATGTGCATGTGTGTGTGTGTTTATGGTGTGCGCAGAGACGCGAATCGATGACAACTTTACCGAAGTAAAGTTTTTGCCGACGCTCATTCCGTCACCTCTGACTGGGTGTGAGAGATAAAGAAAAATATAAAAAAGAAAAATTGTTAAAAATGAAAAAAAAAAGAAGAAGAAGATGGTGCAAAGAAGGAAAAGTTTGTCACGTGGTTTTGCTTGGAGACAGAGGAAGGAAAGTGGCGTTGAAGCGACGAGGGACGCGCGATACTCGAGAGTAAAGTTGCCGCGAGGTTTTTTCGTTTTGTTTTTTTTTTCTTGCGCTTCATAAGGAAAAGACGAACTTCCGAGTTCTGTTAGTGCAACTCATCCAGTTGTTGCGACAAAAAGTACGTGTTATTTAGCGTGGAATTCAATCTTCCGCTTCGTCGATTTTGATGCTGAACAATTTATTTTTTGCGGTGTCAATGAAACAACGTCGATTGCGGCGGAGACTGGTAATAAAACTGTTAGATGAGTTTTCAATAATTCCGTAGAGGAGAAAAAATGCAATTGGAGATACGTAAAAAAGTCCAATTTAATTACAGCTAATTTTCTAAAACAATTAAAATTATTTCAGACCGCAGATTGTCCCTCATTTAACTGGTCAATATTTCCATGGTTTTCATATATATATTTTTCCACGATCGATAACATTTTCATATGCTTATCGAAACGACTACATTATCTTGCGATCTTACAATCGAACGGAATTTAATATTTCGTTAAATCGCGGTTTGATAAAAATATTATAAATGATGGATTTGACCGCAGCCTCGATTCGATTCCGATTTCACGCGAATCCATCATGCAAGTTTTCAGTAAATACGTTGAGCCACTTTCTGCAAAGGCTTCAACGCAAAAACGTTCCAATTTTTTCAGCGAACTTATGATAATATCAGGACGATGGATCGATAAGGGACTGCGCTAACGCAGGGCTCCATGCCACGACCTCGATCAATCTTCGTCTTTCTTCCCGATGGCCGAACCAGGCCGATGGTTACAACGTCCGTTCATTAATTACTTTAATTTTAAATAATGAGACGGCGCATGTCCGAATCCTTCGGCTTTCCTTCGCCGGGCTCGAGATAAGAAAGCCGGGGAAAGAAGCCGAACAAAACGCTGCACATGGCAAAGACAAATAGATCGATCTTCATTTGTTTTTTCCAAGTTTTTTTTCTTGCGAGCAATAAAAATGTCGTGTAGAAAAAAAATCCACTATTTATCATCAAAAATCGTTATCAACTGATGACAACATTAAAAATAAAAATAATCCCTTCTCTCTGCGTTATCAAAGCCTCGACTTCGTTGAGATGACTTCCGCAAAGTCGTCGGGACGAGAATAACAAAATTTAGCCACCGGGACGACTAACGAAGTCATACCGGATGGATCGACGGGTTTCGATAACGCAATCTTCGTCCGCTGCGTTACGTTCCACCTTCCAGCCCGCCGATAAACAACTTCATGGACGCTCGGTGGCACAACCGAGTCGATGGACCAACGGTATTTCCAACTCTATTATCGCGTCGCACCACTGACAAAGCTCGTCTTGGTCGACGAAATAACAGGCTGGATTAATCCCGTCGCTTTGATCGATCGGAAAAATAAATAAATCACCAAAAAAAACACCCACAAAGATGATACGAAAAAAAAAAGATATCAAAGCGAAGCTCGTATATTTAGAGTTAATCCGTGAGAACGGAATTTCGCAAGGCAATCTTTCGCATTCTCGCGACTAGCGATGGAACGCGAGGGTGGTCGGCTAAACTCGGCGAGTTAAATGGCTCCCTTCGGTAACGTTTGTTGAACGTGCGCGTGCGTGCGCGTGTGTGTGTGCGTGTCCGAGGAAATAGGAATGGCAGAAATAGCGGTAATGGTGGTGGTGGCGGTAGTGGTGGTCCGGGTCAAAAGGAATGTATAGCAGAGTGGCACACTAGACCAAGAGTGAGAGGCGCACTCGAGTTTATTTTTTTTCTTTCGTTCCTTCTTTTTTTCTTCTCGTTGAGTCGCTGCCCGGTCGACCGGCGGCCTACACCCCCCGGAAACGGCAGCCACGGAACAACGGGTTTCAAATTAACCCCGATAGGGCGGACGCCCGGAGGGGTTGTGCCCTTCGCTCCCCCTCCGCCCGCCTCGTGCCATCATCCCCACGACGCTCGAGAGTTCAGGTGCCAACTATTCCGCGGTTCTCTCCGTCATTCTCTTTGGTAACTGCCACACCGGAACACGTGAAAAGGGAAAATGCCCTTAGAGCTTATTCCATTATCCCGGACAAAGCACGTTGAACTTCAAAACCGCCGAGGGTGAAAGAAAATAATTTGAAAAAAAAAATGTTAAATGAAAAAAAAAAAAAAAATTAAGATAAACGAACGTCTCGATGGATAGTAAAACGGAGTCTGCGTGTACGGTGTTCGCGTGCTGAGAAAAATTTGCTCGAATGACGAGCGAACGAACGAACGGAACGAAGAAAAATAGAGGGTAAAAGGAAGAAGGTCTGTGAGGAAGACGAATTTACACGAGAAATTCACGTCGTTAGTTCGAACGGTTCTCGGGTGAACCGACGAGATCCCTTTCGACCTTAATACGAAGATGCGGAGATATCGAGATGGAAGTTGAAAAGAAATGTTTTTTTTATTTTTATTCGTCGTTTTATAATTCAGAAGAGAACGTTTCAAGACTTTGTGATGTAATCCAGGTTGCACTTTGCGGCCCTCGAAACGTCAGTGGGGACTCGCGATCCAACAAACGAATTCATAAACGTTAAATTTTCATCCATATTTATCATCAACAAAAAGGCGGAAAAAATAAAATTTAAACCAACCCCACCAATGTTGGACGAAAAAAAGGGTGGAACGTTTTATTTGTAGTGAAAAAAAAATTTCGTACGGTCGTACCGACTCAGGTCGGTCGAAAAAATCACGTTTGTCGGAGTATCCGAGTGTCACGAGTGAGACTCGTATGGACGACCGAGCGTACAGGCGAATCCTTCGTAAATGGTTCGTCGGTCACGGATAGTGTCGCGCGGCATCGCGCAAGGGGACGCCAGTAGTCTATGATCGTATTAGTCAGACCGGGTGAGGACGACTAATTCGGTTTGGGAAGTTCGGTGGGCGACGCCCGAGCTCGCGAACTATGCCGAACTCGATAACGCAACGGCCGCGATGCACGAAAAGCTCGCCCATCCTCCCACCAGGTGCACATGCACATGCACATGAACATGTTCCGCGCAAAGCTGAATTCGCTCGTACGTAAATTAATCCGAGGGATAGCTTTGCGATACGATATTCCAATTGTACACGCATGTATACATCAAGTTTGCAAAGAAAACTGAAAGACTTTGTTATTAATATACTCGAATGTCACACAGTTTCAAGTTTATTCCGACAAGTTGGCGAAACAACTTTCCCAACATAGATTGGTCCTCCTTTCGCGGCTGCGACGTCGCACCGGGGCCACGTGACACACTCGACACCGGAAGTTTTCCCGGCTTGTTCTCGGTCATATCGAAAGACGGATGTATGAGAATCGGACGCGCGGTAAAACATGTTTGACGGTTTCCCAGCCACGAGAATCGACATTTTTCGTTTTTTTTTTTTTTTTTTTTTTTTTCCATCTTTTCTGTCTCACCCGGACTCCGATAACCAAGTTGGGCCGGTCGTAAAGAAAAAGAAGCGGGAAGTATACGAACAAGGTTCGGTTATTAAGAAACTTTTCTGGCTCTCACTTCTTTTCTCACGTTGCTATGCACCGGCCTCAGCAGCCACGAGTAGCAACAACGGTATAGCGGCAGTTGTAGCGTCGCGGCCACGAGCAGCCTGATCTACAATGTTTCTCATAGCCCCGGCAAAAACCCATACAAAACCGCTCCGAGGGCCTGAGAGTTGGCTTATAACAACTACTTTGCCCGGACTAGTTTCACCTCACGTTTCATTTTTTTTTCGCCTTTATCTTTTCCGTTATTTTCCTCTAATAAATACGCTGAAATATTAAAATGAAAATTGAGCGTAACGCAACAATCAGCCGGAAGATGAATGGCTGAGCTACGTTCTGCGATTTTTTTTTATACGGGGATTCTAGCAGGATATATGGGGAGGTGTGCGGGCGGGTGTGTGCACTGCCGCGTGAGGGAAAAGAGACAGAACGCAGCGATGCAAAGCGAATGTGAGTTCAGGGATCTTCGCGGACGGATGGAAATGTCACGTTGAGCTTGGTGTGGAGGGGGGTGGGGGGGAGGAAATGGTTCAGGACTCGCGGGGATGAGGATAGCGTTGAAGCATCGGGGATTCTCTCGTAACGCTCCGAGGCTATACGGCTGTCTCGCGCGTTGTCAGCAGGAGCGTGCTGTGGTCGCGCTCGATCTATCTCTCTGCGGCTTTGCCTTACGTATACATCTATATATATATTTACATATATATATATATAATCGTATATATGCATGTACGTCCTCAGGAGCTCTCTCCGCCGAAGTCATTCGTCCGAATGCGAGAAACCGCCTTGACGATCGGAACGGGCTTGTGTATTCGTGTACGTGTCGCTGCTGCGTTACCTTCTTCCCCTCGTTCTCCTCACCCTCCCCCTCATCCTCACAGAAGCTTGTGCAACGAGCCATTGGAACTTGCGGCAAACAGAGAAGGAACCTGTGGCCATCGGAGCCAGAGCAAAGGGAAGCCGCGGAGAAATCGATGACATGTGCAGCTCCGTGACGAGATCCGTGAAACACTGTATCCCGGATCGTCGAGGGTGGACCATTATACGGCTCTAAGCTGGTATCAAAGTACGCCACGGGCTCTTAAGCGTTGGGAATTCGAACGTTGAACGCGAGACTCATCGTGGAATCTCTTTGATCATCCCGAAACTGCGGGATCGAGCTGATGCAAAGCCTTTCGAGGTGTTCGATGGCTATCCGTGTATCGGAGACCGGGGGGGCTAAATGGCCACGGGTTCCGAAGTATTGAATGTAATCCGTCAGCGGTACAAGCAGTTCCGGTTGAATTTAATTCGCGGCGTTCGAGATTGATGGAAAATGAATGATTGGAAGCGACGGGGTTTGCGGTTTTTCAATTTTACGAATGGGAGAGATAAAAAAAAAAGATTGTTGAGGATATATCTAATTTTCGATTTAGAGAAAAGAAAATTAAGAATTTTTATGTGATTATTTTGAGCAATGAAAATATGCTGCCAATTTTTTTTCGGTTTTCGTAAATAATTTAACGCGACCGTAGGAATGTTTTTCTGTAATAATTATTGACTGCAAGAAGAACGATTGTCAAAAATTAGCAGCCATTAAAATTCTCGATAATGGCGTTTTTTAATTTTCTCATTTTTTTCAGAGATTTCCATCTTACCCTGGTCACATTTCGCTGTATTCATTCGTAGGAGTTGTGCGAAGAAAAGCACGTTAAGGGTGCGAATCTGTACGAGCTTATGCTGGGATTTACTTTTTTTTATCGCTCCGATCTGAACGAGCGGTCAGAGAAACAAGAATCCGATGTACATAGCCATAGACGGATATGGGCCAGATTCCAAAGACAGATGGCGAACGTATTTTCACGCGTGTATCGCGTACATCGTTACCGAGATATAAATTGGTACTGCAGCTTCGATCCAAATTCATCAAAGCTTTTCATGACGAATGAATAGTGACACACTTGTCGATAGATACGGATATACTCCTACACATACACATACAAACACACACACGCCACATGTATACGCACATGCATACACCGGACAGGTCGAAAAAGATCGACGAAGCAATGTTGCGCTCTGAAAAATCCTCTATGTGGCCAAAATCGCGTCCGCACTCTACGCTTCAACGATCTCGTCACGCGCACCACCGCCCAACCGCCTGCCTCGCTGTCTAGCACTTTCCAATTATTAATATATTCCCAAAAAAAAAAAAAAAATGGGTTGAAATATTGAGAGGATTGAAATTGACCAACGAGTTTCGGTGTTCATTTTCGCGAATGAACGCTCCGATGAAAAATACCAATGATTGTGGTTATTTAATTTTCATTGCATGCAATCATGACAATTTCACTGGCGATGGTTCGGTGAGAGGATGGTAGAATTTACAAGCGCTACGAGTAATTCGACAGCGACTGATTTACGAGAATTTGGAAAAGCGTCGAATGGGTCCAAAATATTCTAAACGGTAACGTGGCCTCGCGTCTGGTCTTGGAATTCAAAACTTCGACACCCAAACGCATTCTGGTTCGTCTCACGAAAACCTCAATTCAGCTCATTTCGGTGCGACATCGTCGACTCCTCGTAAGATGAGATGAAAATAAGACGTAGTACCAAATATGCTATGACTACGGATGGCCGCCTTGACATCGTCTCGGTTCCCGCATTTGCGTTCAAATTGAATCGAAATAATTTTTTTTTCTTTCGCACAATCGAAGAATCGAAATCCAGGAGGTATTCGTATCCGCATAGTCCGATCGATATTTTCCATTGCGCCAAGAGAATGAGGAAAGAAATAGGTAGAGAAAGATGGAGTTAGGGACCTCATGGGAATTGATTCGTTATCGCGCATTGCGCCAAGCACCGCTCCGACGGTATTGTGAAGAAGGTGGAGGCGCTACGGCCGGGTTTATCCCGACTCGGTACCAAGCCCGTCCAGAAATTCTCCGGCGTAGCCGTTCCGGGCTGGTCGAAAGAGTCGAAAGTCGATTCGTTATCCGGGACTGCATCTCGAACGTATTCTACGGTATTCTCTTCGGCTTCACACGTAGCCGTGCAATATACGGCATTTAAACGAAGAGCTATAACGTTTTTTTTTTCTCTCACATGTTTCCAACCTCGATTCTTTGTTCCGTGACCGGTGCTACCACCAAACACCTCGAGGCCGCACCACCCACCCTTTTTTTTTCGTCCACGTTTTGCATCCTTGACCTCAAACTTTTTTGCTACTCCAACTGATTTTATTCTTCGAAAGGAAAACTCATCCAATTTACAATTTTAAAAAAGAACATCATTTATGATCCACGCGATAAATTCCAAATTTATTGGGTAAAGACCTAAATGCTATCAATTATAAACATTGTTAAATAAATTTCGAAAGCTAACTGCATTTTTTGCATCCAATTTACATTTTCTAAAACGAACATAATTTATGATTCACGCGGTAAATCACAAATTTATTAGGTAAAGACATAAATGCTGTCAATTATAAACATTGTTTAATACATTTCGAAAATTGACTACATTCTTTACGTACAATTTGTAATTCTTGCCGTCATTCAACCGCAATATATTTTTTATCGACTTTCATGTTCTCCAGATCGAATGAATAATTCATCCGATCCCGCTACTTCCGAACTCTCCGATGATAATCGTCCGTGGAGCGTCGCTGCGCGTGGCTCATCAGCGATAGTTCGAATCAGCGACGAAGAAAATGTTGTCTTTGGAAAGCTGTTGCAATCGGGAACACAGGTGCGCAGTTCCGATAACGTCGCGCTCGTCCTCAAACGTTTCGCCGATCAGCGTTCCGTTGAATATGATATACGGCCGTGGGGTTGTAGTTCGGGACAACGTTGAGCGGGAAAAAGCTTCGCGGTGTACATTGGCCCCCCGAGGCGGGCTAAATGGCAATGTTCCAAAAAATATTCTGATGGATAGATTGCCGGCGACGTCGGGCGAAGAGGGAGACGAGAAACGTGGCAACGCGGCACACGGTGAATAGAGATCGAGGATAGAAGCACGAGCTTCGCGGAAAAGTCGTTGAAATTTATGCTTTGTCAGCTGTGTGTTGTCTGCGCGATAACATACACACATATATATATATATATATATATATATATATATATATATATATATATACTATATGTATGTACACTGTACACTTTTCCTTCATCCACGATTATTCATTTATTCTCCGGTTCAACAGCGATTCCTCGTTCTCGTGTTTTCTTCCTAGCCGATGGGACACGATTTTTCTTTATTTATAAATAACATCGGTGGTCCAATAAATTCACCTGCAATAAAGTTGCCCGGTCGGGGGGGAATAATTAACGCGCCTAGCTCGGCCCGTCCCCCTTGTCAGTCCGATGTAATTTATACGATCTCGTTGTCACAACGTTATTCACAAGTCTCTGTGAACTATATTTCACCGGATGACCGGGGCCACTTGACACGCTTCGTGTATTACATTCGTATGCTTTTAATCATTCGTCACGAGTGTGACATAATTTTGTATAGTTTTTCCGGAGCTGTATATTTCCGATGCTGTATCGAATTTCGGGCGTTTTACCGGGTGGAGGGTGGGTTTAGGATTATAGTATTCATAATTTAGAATTTTTCTTCGTCGAGTTGAAATAATTCTTTTGATTAATTTTTGCAAGAGCCGAAGGAGGTATCATCGCTCATCGAGCCAAGTGGTACCGAGTACGTTCTAAAACGCGTGGAATTCGGCGGAGGCAAATGGAAGCGAGCACGAGAATTCTCGAGCGTTTGGAGAAAAACGAGCCATCGAGGTAGTCTCGGCTGTTGGTCGGAGAGGCCCGAAGAAAATGGGGAGAGGGAAGGGTTTCGATAAATCGTTTTCCATTTGTCGTTGGGAGAAGAAGTTCGCGCGGTAGTGAGAGTAATTTTCTTAAAACGTCGAATAGCATGGTTCGAGGTAGGGAAAAGGTTTTCGGATGGACTTTTGTTGGGAAAGTGGTAGCGCCGCGGCGCTGTGCGAAATCGGTGGTAGTCACGATCGTTCGGTGGATATCCGTGCGATTTACACGGTCCGAGACGATTGTAGTTGTGCTATCCGAAAGACGATCCTCATTATTCGCCGGACACGAAGCTCTTTCCACTCGCTCTATCACGATTCACGTTGTATCTGGAATCTCGGATTCTCGTTGGCGAAGCGAAATCGCGGGAAGACGGAAAGAATACGATCAATTTGATCGGCACTCAACCCGATGATCTCTCCAGAAATCCACTGGAGTTGAATTGTGGTACTCCCGGCTGCCCTCGCTTCATTTCCTTCCCTGTCCTTTCCCCCTCACCGGCGGAAAACAGAATAATCAACCAGACGCGGACGATCAATTTCCAAAACGTCTGGTTACATTTTTTTTTTTTTCACGATCGCTATGAAAAATTGATAATGCAACGACGACGAATGAATCATCGATGAGTCTGTTCGAGATTGAAATCTCGTGTTTCGCGAGAGGCAATGAAACTCATCGACTCGTCGACTTCTCCATTAGCACTCCATTGCTGATTTCCGTTCGCGTTGAAATTCATTTATCGAACGTCGAAAGGAGACTCCGAGGGGTGTATCGAGAGGAGCGCGAGGGGGAGTTGGTATTGCCGTTGAGTGTTTCGAGAGTCTTCATCGTTGAGATGGGGGTCGACTGGCAATCCTCATTGTCGGCGTTTGCACGAGTGTCCCATCAGTCACAGAGCCATCGTGAATCAATCGATCGATCGAGTGTGCGTCGAACGAATGTCAGCGAATGACAAACAGCTGTTTACGGAGTGAAGATTTTGAATCTGAGAAAAGGTCGTTGAGATACGGGGGTTTCCATGAGACTTATAACGGTTGGAAGCTGTCGTGGTAATTATTGGAAGATACAAATTTAGATAAAAATACGGAGTTCGGTAAAACATTATTTTTCTTCGGAATGTAAACTTTGCTCTTTGCTTTGACTTTGACAGGCCAATCCGTTAAGTCTAACGTGATTGACAGTGTTGGGAGTAGAAATGTCCAATTCGGTGTTTCAGTCGAGTTTTGATATTCTAACCCCTCGCCAGCTGAGGTTCAATTTTGCTGACACTCCAGATCCAAGGCTCGAGACGTTGAACCATCTTCCAGGCAAATTTGGTCTCTCAAGAGACGTAATTCAATGGCACCACGAGACCCACGATAACAAACGACAATCCTTCACCCGCGAAAAAAAAACGACCCCAGAAAAGTAAAATGAAAAAAAAATTTAAGAAACGACGTCTCTTCCAGCTGTGTTCTCGTCTCACACCTAAAATCATTTATCCCGACATTTATATCGCTTTCCAAAAGGCTTTCGAAGTCGGTTCTTGAATAACGAGACGTCGCGCGGCTCGAATAAGCGACGCCCGGTGATAGCAGCGATAGTGAAGAGATCCTTCAAAGATTTTCATGTCGAAAGTTCGTTGACGGCCAAATTGAAGAACGAGAGAACGAATACCGGATCGGAGAGAGGGAGCTCGAAAGCTCGAAAGCTCGAGCCACTGTGGAAAATGATATAGCGAGGGTTTTTCATCCCAGCCGCTGCGTTGAAAACGCGTCAGATGGCGCTACGTAAGCCAGTGAGAAATCGCCTCGCTGAAGAGACCCAAGCATCGTGTACTCGACGAAATTTTACCAGAGGGAGAGAAAGATGCGCAAATTAGACGTAAAAGGGAAAAATTCCCAACGAATTCCGGAGTTGCTCATCCATCCTGGATGGAAGGAAAACATTTATTTCCGGAATCAAAGTAAAGTGCTTCAATAGTCGGGGAGAAACGAGTCGCCATGAGAGAGCGTGTGGGAAGTGGTTGAACAGCTGTCGGACGTGTGTGTATGTGTGTGTGCAGCTAAACATTTGGATAGGACAACAAGAAGCTCGGGCAAAGTGGTTTGGTCAGGCCGTTGCACACAGCGAATTACCATACAGGGACTGGGAGGGAGGAGTAAGGAGAGCGGAAGGGTACATTGCCTGAGCTTCGGAGGATGGATACATCTGGGGTGGTGTATAACCGTCAATGTGTGTATACATTGGATCGTCCAGCTGGTCCACCTCGTGTTATGATATCCGATCGTTCGATGAATCCCAACACCCAGTGGTTTAGCTTCGATACACATTGATACACGGATCGGGAAGCAGCCGTGGATATTGTGATCCGGATCGTTGAGATCCGGGGGCTAAAATGAGGGGGCGAAATAACTGCGTTTGAAGATCGTTGCTATACATTTTTATGAACCCAGCAGTTTCCGGTTTTCAGATGTTTTCATATTTTATCGAAATTCGAACGTTTCCGTTTCACCTCTTCGCCTTTTTCGCGCTATTTTCCGTGCTCTACTGCACCTTTTTCCCCTCGCACATGCACACCCACACGGACTGCATCCCGCTATTTTCGTTTATTGACGAAGGTAAGCTCGCAAGATGTCTCATTTATTTTTATCGTGTGACTTTCTACCCGTGTTACTATATCCGTGGTAGCTTTCAATGGTTAAGTAATGAATTTTCCATCCAACCGAAACGGGCTTGAGGCACAGCCGTGATCCTAAATTAGAAATGCCAATCGGTTAGATGTTTCGACGAACGGTTAGTAGAAGTTGCGGGAAAAGTACCGGAAAACGGAAATGTCAAAAGCTTGGCAATTGACCCGGGTCAAAGCTACTGCCGGGATATCGACACGGTTAAGAGACACATATCCGGTAATATAGATAGTACGAAACGAGAGCAGCTATTGCAACCTGTTCCGCCCTTTTCTGGTATCCGACGATTTTTCTCTGCAACGCGAAGTCGGGTTCGAGCGATTTTTTTTCCAATTTTTTTTTTATCTCATTCGTCCGAACTCTCTACGGTCTGCTTTACGTTTTTCTCTTTTGGTTCCCACAGGATTCTCGACGGAATGACCACTCCGAAGCTTCGCTAATCCGATCGGCTCAGTGGGAACCTCGCGAGTATACTTGGCGTGTACCATAGCGTTGACCAGCAGCACCGCAGGGTGTGCGATAATTCCTAATTGAATTCGCGAGTGTGCCGTCGTTTGGTCCGAATGAGGGGGCGGGGATGGGGGTGGGGGGAGGCGGTGGTCGCGTGAGAACGGTGAAAAAAATAAAAATAAAATAAAACGAGAACGTGAAAAAGCAAACGGAGGAGCTCAGCGATATTTTCGTGGAAAAATCTGGCGTCGAAAGAATTTCGAGAACGGCGAGAAGATTGGGGGGGAGGGAAAAGGGGGAAGGTAACGGGTTTTGAGAGCCCGAGCTGTGCCAGTGACGGCGGCAGTAATTGACGCCCGCGGCCATTCGATTACGCCGGAAAACGAGGCTGGAGCTGTGTGCTTGGGTGCTTCTGGTTTGCTATGGATGGTTTACCGGGACCCGCGAGAGGAACGTCACCTCTGTGCTGGCTGTGCCAGATAACGATTTGTGTACTGCCAGTCAACGCCAGCTTTCTGTATACCCAACGGCTGCCCAACCGCAGCCGCGAGACTCGGTCGACCACTCGATATTTAAATTTTCCTCATTTACTAATCTATTTTTATAAGCCACCGTGTACCCTCCCTTCCCGCCCCTCGCCTGTTCGACTCGGGTGTTCCATCCTGTCTATGAATTTGGAATGGTTACTTTTTTCGAACCACGTCCCGCTGCCATCGCGTTGATATCTCTGACGAGCTGTTGTTGGCCGCAAAAATTACGCTTCACGGATAGGACAGGAAATTACCAGGCCCGAGGTAGCTCCTC
Source organism: Sussaba pulchella (assembly GCA_963971145.1). Lineage (NCBI taxonomy): Eukaryota > Metazoa > Arthropoda > Insecta > Hymenoptera > Ichneumonidae > Sussaba > Sussaba pulchella. The sequence goes on along the minus strand of OZ020167.1, from coordinate 13,416,608 downwards.
AGCGATATCAAGCTACGAAGAACGAATTAATCAGTGAATTCCGATCCAGCGAGAAGCAATTGAAAGATACGATCTTTCCGAATTTCTTACGTACGTCCATCCGAGCTATCGAGACGCCATATAGAGTACAAAAACGAAGGAATCTTATCTCTCTTCCATGAACGTCGATCGTAAACACAAAGACATTTTTCCGATTGCGCAATTGTCAATTTTCCGGTCGCATTAAATGTTTTTTCCCCAAGTCCGTACGTCCGTCAAGGAAGAAAATATCTCGAGCACGAATTCCATGTTTCGTACATATGCGCATATGTGGAATGCATTGTTCAGAACTGAGATTAAAAAATGTTCCGCGCCCGATGGAGAGTAAACGAGAAAGAGATGGAAATATATATTCCACATTCGTACGAGCGAACGCAATTTTCTTATTCGGCATGAACGAATGAATAGACCCGTCGAAATGTTTCGCCGTTGGATGCAGAGAGAATGCGAGAAACGAATGGACGTATACGAACCGGGTGAGAGCGAACGACGAGAAAGTGAGGAAAAAAAGTACGATGAGCTTTCGGCAGTGGAGATTGGGAGAGGAGGGCGCAGGGCGCGAGAGGGGGATTCGAGGGGGGTGGGGGATTGCGATGGAAGCTTGCCGGACACGGGGAGATCCACGTTGCGCGGTGGCTTTAAACTTGCATCAGCTTTCACAGCCCCGGCTACGAGAAATTCGCTCTCTCTCTCCGGTCATTCGCTGCGCGAGGCCGGCGAGAATACGCACCGGCGGTGGTCCAGCGAGATGCTGCCGCTGCGGGAACAAGAAAGTCGACGCGGAAAATCCCCCACGTTCTCCGGCCAGCACGTGCTTGCCTGTAGCTTCGTTCTCTTTGCTCGTGAAACGAGAGATGTAACTGGCCAACCGAAAGATGAAAGTTTGCATGTCGCACGCGCGACCGCTGGTTATTACGAGCTTTTGGGTTACGTGAGAGGAAAATTTTTCCACTTACAAAGACGGGGATTCGTGCTTGTTCCGTTTGTGGCTACGGGAATAATGGGAATTAATGAAAAGCAACGGCATCATGCTCGGAAACAAACGCGTCGGAAGTCGTACGCGTGATGGTTGGATTAGAAATGTTCTGTTCGAAGTTCTGACCTGTTTTCCGCGGTTTCTGGTTGGACGTGGGTCGTTCGATCATTCATGCGGAATTAACGGGGAAACGGGGGGGAACGGGGATCTATGCGCGTGCGTGCGGCTGGGAAATCGGGGAAGGTCCAAACGGTGGCAAAAATGCAGATGTTATTTGGTATAAGTTGGCGATGAGCCTCGTAGGATGTCGAACGGGTTGATAAGACACGGAACGATAGATGATAATATTATTTCCGAGTTTGACCTAATTTTGTAACCTCTGTAAAACTTTGCAAATGTAACTTGCGACTGCGAGCAGGTGTCATCGACTTTTTAAGTTAACTCCGGGTTAGGAACAATGTTATTGTTGATCGATCGTCAGCTGGAAATTTCTCGGTGTCGATCTCGTGAAGTTGGTCCATGAAGCTGGAAGCGTTCGGTACCAGATGTCGGATATTGACATTATTTATTTATTTATTTATGTCTTGAGGATCAGGAAAAAAGTTATCCCGGAAGTCGCGAAATTCTGGCGACTACTGCAAAGCTTTCGGTGCAAATTTCCGCTTCGCAGTTGGCACGTCATAGCGGATTGCGAAGCAACAGCTTATCCGTCATTGCGACGATCGAGTGTCACCCCACGATTCTTGGGCGAAACGTGACAATTGTCTCTAACGAGGACGTCTCCCAACGGCAGGAACCTCCCTAGACAACCGGAAGCCGAACGGATGAACAATGCTCCAAACGACAGCTGCCGAAGACGAAACGTAAAACGAAAAAAGAAAAACTCGATAGTATCGTGAAACATGAAGAAAAACGATTATGGCTCGATTGCTAATGATTCGTCCCGTTAAAACAAAATTTTCGACGTTGGAACGTAAGCGAGAATTATTTTATTTTATTCAGTCTCTTGCCGAGCAATCCGATTTGGCACGGAAAACCATCGGAGTATCCGTCGTCCGTTCGTGGTAACAACTTTCCGGAAATCCGGTGACACGAGAACGAGACAAGGCAATGTTATGCGCTCTCGGTACGTGTGATCCGACGAGAGGTGGAAAGACGTCGGGGCTGGCGGTGGCTGAAGGGGGGGGGGGGGGGGGAGGCTTGGAAACATTCTCGCAACTGAGCTGAGGATTCCTCTCGGTTGCGATCCCTGGCGGTTAAATCCATTAGTTGGAAAACTGCATTAGTGAGCTAGCGGTTACCTAATACGGATTTGGTTAGAGTCCGGGGGATAGGAGAGGGGAGGGGGTTCGTCACGTCGCCCGCTTGTCAGCCCTTCCGTCCTTCGCGCATCCTCGTCGACGGATTCGCCGGTTACGTTCTTCCGCGGAATTGTATTTCACCTACCTACCGACCGTGCCGACGTTCGGTTCGTAGTTTTAGACCGGAGGATCAACCACGTGTTCGTTTCGAGTTCTCGAACGGGAGTTTTGCTAGTCCAATTCAAAGTTTATGAAGCGACTGCCACGTCGTTACAATTGGATGAGTGAAGGTTGGCTACACCGGTGATGGAGATTCGGTATAAATCCTTGGATTTTAATTCTTTTTTTTTTCGAAATAGAGTCCTTTGGGTCAGTTAACGAATTATAATGATGCTGTCGAGCAGAATAAATATTTATTTATTCCATTTCTTTAATTTTTTCAGTAATTATGACCAATTGCAGCAATCCTTAGATTCCCATTATTTTATTTTTCAAAATGATAGTGCTTTGGGTCAGGTAAGGAATTATCATGATCTTATCGAGCAGAATAAATATTTATTTGTTCGATTTTTTAAATTCTGCGCCAAATCTAATTAAATCAATTACAAGGATCTTATCCAGCTGGATATTGTTCAAGCTACCTTGTTAAATATTTATTTCTCAGTAAACTCGTAAAATGCACATTAGGAAAATTAAATTAAATTTTTATAAATTGTATTGGATATTTGATATTTTATTTTCTTGATAATTGAGAAATACTTCGGTGAGTAAAATTGATTGTCGCTCCTGGGCCATCAATTTCGTTTAACTTCCGTATCGCACCGATGGCAAAAGAAAAAGTCGTAGCCGGTGAGATTTCTATTGATCCAACGACGACTCTGTTAAATTCAATTAATTTTAATCGAATCCGTCCTCGCCGAGTTGCAATTACTTTTTTGCGGAACAATGACACTTCGAACATCTCCGGTGTCTCATAATACCATCTCGATATCGCAAACTTTATTACACTTTATACGCGATTGCTTGCTCCGGCTTATTCGCTCGGTAATGTCCGTTGTAATAAAAATGTCAGGTAATTAACTTCGAGTCAATTAAAATCGCAGCAATCACAAAATTAATTTCGAACATACGACACGGGTATCTTCATACTTTCAATGACACTTCAAGCCACGGAAATATTATCCAACGCCTATATTCCGATATCTGCCGTCTATTCCTTCGTCCCCAACTTTTCGTCCCTTGCGGTGGATTTCTTTGAGCGCTCCTTTTAGCCACCGACCTCGAGTTTAGATTTCAATTCAAAGTTTAAGGAGCGACAGGGAGAAGCTATAGATGGATACACCGGCAATACGGATGGCCTTTGTCGGTAGAGCATCGGTGGGAGAGAGAGCGGAAAAGGGTGGGAGCACTATTATTTCCTCGATATTCTCTTGCGACTGCTGCCGCAGCCCTCGAACTCGAACGGCCGTGTACTCGAATACATTTATAAGTTATATCGAAAGTTATGGATCGTACAGCGCGCGGTGCGGCTATAGACACTTCGCCGACTCGGCCGTGCACATCTCTAGCCGTATAAACATCTATACGTAGGTGTAGATACGAGTGCAAGATTTTCGAAGCGGCTTCCGAAGACTTCCCGCGCGGTTTTAATATCCGTGGAATATCTTAGTTTCACCGGTGGCTATACGACGGTCGAGAAGCGGAAGCACCAGCAGCATATAGAATCTTATACCCGGTGCCTCGTTTTCGTGCTCCTCATACTTGGTTCGTTCGACCGTTCGCAAAACTTCGATATTAAGTCGATGTTAAAACACGTATCAGGCAGTGCCGGTTCTCTCTCCCGTTGCTTCGAAAGCCCCGGCGAATATAACGTCGTCGTCTTCACCCCTCTCCTCGACCGTACGTGTATCACATCGCCTTAACCCTACGGCGAATTTGTCCCGGGAATCGATTCTCTCGGGCAACACCGGCTCGTGCACTACCACGTGACCGAAGTTCCGTCCAAAATCTACCCGGAAATTCTAGTTTCGTCGGGAACGCGGTAGCTTCGCATGTTGTACACCCCTTCCTCCCCCTCTTCGTGTGTGTTACAAATGCGTGTGTCCAACTGATTGTTGTCGTACACGAACTTGGAAAAAAAAATTTTCCGAACGAATTCGAGCAACGAAAATTCGGTTCTATCCGGATCCGTACGAAGCTGTCCACGCACGCTTTGAGCCCTAATTCCGTGACATTCTCCGTTGGCAATCTACCGCACGATAAATTAGTTTTTCGTCGCAATTCGCGCGTTCATCCCCGGCTCGGGCTCACGGTTGCGCCGCTGTAAAGCCCCGCATTGTTTGTAATTTCCGTTTGGACCTACGCTCCACGGCCATTGTTATAACTCGAAACAAGCGACGCGGTTTGGACTACGCCAGGGTTGGCCGAGTGCATTTTACGGATCGATACGTTCGTTTCATAATACTCGTTCTACCTCGACGTTCTACAACGGGACTTTTGCTACAGTTTGCCGGAAATCCTGCGTTACGCAAAAACGAAAATGAAAACAAGAACTAAAACGTTAAAAAAAAAAAATAGTTTTTTTTTTCGTTCACGTTGTCACGCTTTGTTCATTTTTCGATCGCCTCGTTTGCCGTTTATTCCATTTTTTTTTCAACTTAATTTATTTTGAGCTTTTCACGCGGTAATTTTTTCGCGCGCGGCGTTCGGATCTTACGTGGAAAGCCCACTGGGGATGCTTCGAAATGCAAAATGAGAATTCGCGAAGCGACGGGGGGCGAACGTTAGCGCGATGAAAAAGGCTTTTCCCATAAAGTAATTACGACTGCCATTAACGCTTCTCCAAAGAAAGCATTACCGGGTTCCAAAGAGTCGCTCTCTTAATTCGACGAACCCATTTTCTCCTCTCGTACATTAGATCAATTCCAGACGAAAAACTTCTTCACGGTTCACAGTCCTTCGTTGAATGGAAAAATTTCCATGAGGATGGAATTATCATTATTATTCTTTTTTCCTTTTCATTTTCGAGTGCCATTAAAGTAATTGACGCTTCCTTTTACGATAATATCGCGAGTATTCGGGAATTATACGGGGGAAATATGATTTTTTTTTAACGTCGATTTTTGTGACGAGAACGATTTTTCGAAATTTGTGAAAGGACGCGATGGAAAATAGTGGAAAGAAGAATTTGATTGATCGATGTTGAGAATTATTCGATGGATACTTATTGAGTGAATATCGCGAAATGTGATTCTGGAACGATGCCACGGCAAACATCAATTGTCCGTCGGTTATTTCAATAAACGCAGCGCGATATTCACGAGTTTCCGACAGAATTCGCAGTACGTACACATATCGCACGAGTATGTACGTATATCAACGTGCATTCTGCGTTATGCAAGCGTTCGTGTGCAGATCGGGAACATATTGGTTACCCATACACGAGCTTGCGGGCCGCACGAGAGCAGAGGCTGAGCGTACTGGCACCTTCAACAATTCGATCAATCGGGGTCGGGGAAGGGGAGGGGACGTCAGCGCCCTTTGATAATATCTCACTCAAACGCTTTTGTTTTCTTCGTTCCCATCTGTACAGCCGATCCGGATATTTCGAAACGCTGTAACCGCAATTCATCATCATCTTAACACAAACATGTCGAATAAAATTCCAATAAATCAAACATTTGCCGTCGAAGAATTTCAAATTATTATCATAATTTTTTTGGCGGTCTAAAGATTGAAAGATTCATTTTTTCTAAAAATTATTTACTGCGATTTATCGATACGTTTTGGACGATTCAGCGGAGTCGGAAAATCATTGAAACAACGATCGTAGAATTCCACTGACGGCAACGGTGATACGTCGGTTTCGCGTCACTTCGTGACAAATTCGAGTATGGAATTACCATGATTACGGCTAACACACGAATTCCACGGATCGACAAACGTTCCATCACGCGAACGCGGATCTTCTCGCGCAAACCCGTCTGACCGAATACGCGTCGTAACCACTTGTACCGCGCATAGCGCTCGCGTTCTCCGGTAGCCGAAGAGCCGTCCGGCTGACCGCGTACGGCATCCCGGAGACCGGCCGTATCCGCTAGCGGTGAGCGTTCGGCGGCTTCGCAGATGGCGAAGCTGGCCAGTAGAACGTGCAGGGTGAGGTCAGCCATCCGTGCAGCACGAACCGTGGCTGACCGGACGAGGTCCTGTGTCACTGATTAACACGATTCGTGGCGATCCTGTAAGGACGACCGGGAGAATCAACGTTCCTTTCCCGAAATCCAACGCGATTGGCACACATTCGCGTGTGCTTGCGAGAGTCAACCGAACGTACTCGACGCCTCGTTCGACGCAAAATTATCCAGAGAATGGGCGCCGACGTTCGCGTGCTTTTCCGTCTAGCACACTGGGAAAGTTCTTGGCACTTGTGCGCTCGTAGAGTAACCGGCCTGAGCTTCGAAGGGTTTACCCACTTGGCGAAGTTAAGCGAGGCGCGGTGAGAAATCGAGAGCAAATCTCGTTGCGATTAGAAGAAAAGACACTTGAGCATGGTAACCTCGAGCCCTCGAACTGGAGGAGTAACACGTTTTAGGCATTTCTCAGCCTGGGCACACACACACATACACACACAGACGCACACACACACCCACACACACACACACACACACCATTGCTCAGCCACAGTCGGAACTTTCAAGCTCACTCACTCTTTGCCTCTCTCTCTCACACACACACATTCACCCGGCTTCTCTCGCTCTACCACTCGATAACCACATCGAAGATCCGCTGAGCAAAGCCTCGCCAATCCTCGCTGGATTACACGCCTGGATTTCCATCCCAAAGCTTGTAAATTCGAAATTGAAGAAAAAAAAAGAAGATAAAAAAGCTCAAGTGAATCGCAATTCGTACGATTCAACGATTGCATCGATTCACGAGCAATAATTGTAGTTTCGATTGAAAAGTAACCGAGCTCGATTGTTCGAGTGCGAAAATTCGGCTTTATGCAATGGATTATAATTTGAGAGAGCGAAACAACGTGAAAGGATCGGTGGTGCGTCGAGTCTCGAACAGCTTTGATCAGTCTTTGTCGGGTCCTCCCCTTTCGCGGGCTCTTTCATCTTCGGTCTATTAAAGTTAACAGTGCGGTTTATGGGAACTGCGGTGAGAAGTTTTATTGGAATTCCAGAAACGATTGCGGCGAGAAGCTCGTGGCGATGGAAAATGTGCTTGAAGGAGGCAGAGCTGTTATCACACGATCGTCGTTAATTCGACGATTAAATTGTACATTAGAGCTCGAAAAATAATTCCGTTGATGAGATATTCTGTGGATGACGATTCAGAGATGAACGATTTCTCATTTCGATACGTTGATCTCGATTGAACATGATTGACGAAATCAAATCAATTAGCGAGACGTTACTGCAGCGGGGGGAAAAATATTACAGAGAAAAATGAATTGGAGTCGGTTTCAGACAGTTAAATTTACTCTATTATTATGATTGGACTCATTTTTACGATTTTTGTAAGTAGCAGAAGCCGATGAACTCATCCTATTCTTTTTAAGGATATGAACGATTTTTTTGCGGCTTCAGGGATATTAAAAGTAGGCTTACGGGACCTCTTATTTCGAGATGCTTCGGATTTTAGTAAAAAAAAATTACGGTAAAATCGTATCTAGCGCTTGCGAACATTTGTCCCTGATTTTCATGAGGGTCATGATGCGAATACATACAACTAGTCACCAAAATTGTTAGAAAGTAATACAACGACGTCTCCAATTTCTTTCGTAAAATCCTAAATACGTCGAATTGCGTACCTGAATCTCACGATAATAGAATGACTATTCAATTAAATTCGTAGAACAATGCACAACATTATTCTCCGGAAATATTCGTTATCCTCACTGCGAACATCGATCGCATCTAATACCTCGACTACCCGCGTGATTATCTGAACAATACGATCAATTAATTGTTTGTCATTGAAAAAATGGAATAAGAAATAAATAAAATGAATAAAATAAATAAAATAGATAAAATAAATCAAACAGATAAAATGAACGAAATCATCAATGGCTCACCATGTTTGTTGAAACCGGTGTAATGTGGATGATGAGCGTGTTGACCACCGCCGATCTCGTTATCCTCCTCACCCACGTGCATCTTCATGCGAATCTTGCTCCCAACCACCGGAAGCTCCGTCCTCCCTACCTCCTTTCACGGGTCTTCGTACGAAGCAAACACAACACACACACAAAAACGCAAACACCCGGTCTTCGTCTCGCGCTTTCGAGAGTTCCTCAGCTTCGCAGGTCCCGCCGGTACAAATGCTTTACAGCGTTGCGAAATTTATCCTTTCACAATAAATTCCTCTCAAATCTCCGTCACACTTTTCCGTCCCAATCGTTCTGTTACAACCGTCGCGAAATAACCGAGGCCACACCGGAGAACCGACAAAAGCTCTCGACACTCAAAAATAATGAGCCTTCGATCTATCGATCACGTCCTTATCTCCGCAGTCCTTTCTCCTCAATAATCACGAACAATTCGTTATTGCCTGACGGTTCCTTATCCTTATCGCACCTTTTTTTAATAATTTTTCATCAATTACAAATTCGAAATCACTTTTTCGTCTCTTTTCTCCGCGGTTTTATTTTTCGTTCGTTCGTTTATATTCAAATTGGAATTATGAAATATTTTATTGTGTATCGAATAGGTGGTACCGACGTTTGCTGCTCGCACTCGGAGATTCGCGTATTCTGGGACGATGGTTCGTCGTACCTGAGAAACGCTTGGGACACGCGCGAGTTCGGTCGGTCGTCTGCGTGCAACCAGTTGCGTCGGGTGTACAGTTGAGACTGCAACATCGGTGAGCTCGGTGTCGCTTTGACGAAGGAACGGCGCCACTGTCGCCACTGCTGCTGAAGCTGTAGCTGTAGACGATGCTGCTGCTGCTGCTGATGCTAACGCTGCGAAGACTTTTCCATTTCCGAGTTGGCTATTGCAAAACCTTCCCCGAAATCCGCACCGAAAAGATCATCGCAATCTGTATGCACGAGCTTCGAAAACTCTCGAATTTAACTGTTACGACGCGGGACTCGATTCAGTCTCGCGAGTCGCGAGTTCAAACTCAATGGCCAGAGATAATCATGAGTCTCGGTGCAGCTGCACAGTCAATTTGACCGAATGGAAATGGATTTACGAGATCGAAAGTTATATAAGACTTGGCAAAGTGTCTATTAGGCATAACACGATCGTATTTCACTCGGGTTGCGAGATAAAATGAGATAACTCGAGCGATATAACGGTGCGAATTCTTGGTCTCACGTGAAGTCGAAACCCACCGGTGGCGGAGGGGTTGAAAAGTCTTTGGCGCGCATTCTTGGGTGAGTGACACTTACGAGGGTACCACGGTCTTTCAACAATGACTATGACGAACGCACGAAATTGTCTCGGTTCGCTTTGATATTGTTGTAAACCGGTCTCTCGGTATTTGGCAACGTGGGAGTCGCCCGGCCGGGGAAGGTTGGGGGTTGTAGTTGAGGGGTAACGAAGATGAGTTAGGGATCGGGGATAAACGCGAAGTTATATACGTTGCTTCGGAATCGGATAAAGGACAGTAGAGCGAAGAAAATTTTGTAATACGGATTTTGTCGTGAGAAAAACAACGCGTGGGTGATGAATCGTTCTGGTTTTTTCAGCGGTCTCCGGGGTCGAATGGATTTTTTTACATTTCAATTTGGGGTGAAAAAATGTCATAAACATTTCTTCGCAATATTCATATATACAAATATAATTATAACGATATTATTAAACATAATCATAACTGAATAATGATAATCGATGAAATAAGAATTTCGAATGTATCGACCATTTTTCAAACGTACGCCTCCCAAGTGAAAAATAAACACTGACCCCAGTCACACGATAATTCGTGACAGTGGATAATTTCCGGTCATTACGATAAAATAAATTTTAATTTTCCCACTAAACGTTTGTTTGCACACCGACAAATATTAAATCAACAGCGCGAGGGTCACTCCACGAGTTTCCAAATAATTCCCGACGCGCGCAATCACATGCAATTCGATCCAAAAATATGTCACGAATTAAACTCGAACGTACTCGCGACAAGTGCCCGGAATCGTATCGTCGCGAAGCGGTAGAAACGCGGAGCCTCGCCGGAAGAACAATTAATAATAATTATCGTACGTAACAGAGAACACGACGAGGACGAGTCGAGTTTGGTGTACACAGTCGAATGCAAATGCCGTTGCATCGAGATAAAGGGATGAGAAGAGCGGGAGGCTGGAGAGGGCGGCGTCGGAGGGACCTGTGACCGTGGCAGGGGGTGGATTGCTGCATCTCGACCAAACTAGGACGCCAAAAGTTAACGTTGTAGTCTTGTGATGTATGTGCCATTCGGCGTACGGCGCATGGACACATAGACACGCCGTCGTCGTCGGGTCATGCACGTTCACGTGTTACATCGCGGCAGCTATACACGGTTGTGTATGATGTGTAACTGTGGTCGTTCGACGGTTCCACGAACGGTAACAGTTAATTTCAATTAACGCAAAGAGCGTAGCAGGAACATCGTCGCCGGATGATGCATACGTTGCAAACGTCCTGACTTTCCAACCAGCATCACCCATCCCCCCCAATTTCTCTCCCTCTTGTCCTTCCTTCGTCTCTCTCGCTCGCTACCTCTTTCTCCCTCGACCGGTCATGTATTTCCTCTGACCGGAGTTTCTTGCATCGCGACACATCCCCGCGAATACGAGCGCACCGGAGAGAACCTCGAGGGTTGTAAAAACGACGAGAAACATCGAAGAAATGTTAATCCTGGCGTGTGAGGGCGATTTTAATGGCCGAGAGATATCTCATGCTCGTATCGTTTCGTACTCGTCTACTTTCATTTCATCCCCTTCGACCAGAGTTCATCTCGCAACTCCAAGGGAGAAAAAGTACATGTATTTTTGTCGTAACGACTTTGCCGGTAGTTCGTTTTTTCTTCGATTATGATTTTTTTTTTTTTTTTTTTCGTTGTTTATTTTTTATTTTCGAATCCCTTCCGACTCTCACGCGCGATATCACGCGAAAATTGTTTTTCTGTGTACACCGAGGGGCGTCGACGAGGATGTCGTTGTCGCTGGCGTTGGGGAAACGTATCGCATGGGGGATGAAAACCAATGCATGGGATGCTGCACATCGGAACGCAGATATATCTATCGCGTGTTTATATTGTACTTTATACACATATGTATATGTATGGACGTCATAACAAATGTTCGTAGTACAGAGTGGGAGGCCGAGGCGTGCATTTCCTCTCCCCCGAGAGGTTGTACAGATATTTTATCGTATTTCGAATATACGAGGAAACGTGAAAACCAATCCCCTTGTTGGTTCTGCTTCGTATCTGGATACAGATATTACATTTTTTTTTTTCACGTCTTAGTGCGCTTCGAGGAAAATATTATTCGAGTATTTAAAGTACGATGTACGTTGCAGTCGCTTTTTCACGTTGCACAAACTAGACACAGCTTTTACGTTGTAAATAGTGATGAGGTATTGAAATATAGATACAGTCCGATAATAAATGTGAATCATAAGGTTTGTTTTGATATTGACGGATATTCAATGTTATCGAAAATCCTATCATCTTGTTATCGTACGATGGAAAATTTCTTTCCAAACAAACATATTATTTTACAAAAAATTTAAGATTCTATTTTACGTTCCAACAATGACTTAATTCGGCAACTTTGATTTTCATGTTTAATTAAATGTGTGATAAAATTGTAGGAATCGAAATTATATCTGTGTTAATGTTGTCTATCCGTCGACCCGCAGAATTTCCCTGACCCGGTTGCTGTGGGTAGCAGAGAGAGAGAAAGAGAGAGCGTCAGAGTCGGAGAAACAGCGAGTGAGAAGGTGCGGCAAAGGGTAGGAAATGGGCTGAGGCCTCGGTAAGCTGTAGTCCAACGGATAAGGGTCGTGGCGCAACGTTGTTGGTTATTAAATGCTCATGGCTAATGTTCTCTGCTCTCTGACCAGAATTTCACGAGAGAGAAGCCATGGTTAACGCACGAGAAGGGCCAGACACGGTCGAGAGGGAAGGAGAAGGATTAAGCGATGGCAAGTATCGATTAAAGTACAGAGATATTCCGAGCCTCAAGCCAAGTCTACGTACTACGTATTGCAGCAGTTACACACAGTGAGAGCTTAATCGGCTCGTATAGTATCTCACGTTTCGCTACTTCACGATAAAAGTCATTAGCGCCGTTAGCTTATATAACCACAGAGCTTTCGCTAAAATTCATGTACCTACGACTTGTAACTGCGTTTAACGTGAAAAAAAAAGAAACGATAAAGCGACGTGGAACCGAAGATATCGCGTGAAACTTGGGATCGTCGGGATCGTCGGAACGTTCGATATCCGGATTTTTATGGTGGCTCGTCACAGTAAACTTTCGCAAGCCTCCATGGTCGCGACGGTAGCTGTGGTATACGACCATGAAGAGGTCCAGATGTATTCCCAACTTCGACTTTTCGACGATCAAACTTTGTACATTAAAACCGGAATATCGCGAAGGCTCTCGAATAATAACTACGATGTTAACGAGTATTATAAGCACAGTGGAGAACATATATGATGGCTATATACGCAACTACTCTCAATTGGTTTTAGTTGAGGAACCAATTACGGACAATTATAGCAATAATGAAAAACGTTTATGTCAGTGTGAAAATAGCCGCACGGAATGACAATCAATAATTATAATTCAATCAGTCTGGACCGCAATTTCTCCAATTGCAGCAATCAATGATAATCATTATTCTCTTTAAATCTCACTCGATACCCCATTTACGATGGGCTAATAATAAATCACCGAAAAACAACACACGCGTCAATGACAAAATTAAATCCCGTCACGTTACCCAACGAATAAAATTCGTCCGAAAGAAAATCTGAAATCGAAGACGCCGCTGGAAATCGACGAGGTAAAATAATAAAAAATATATGAAAAATCAAGCAACCCACAGTCAAATACTTTTTCGAATATTTGAACGCTGAGATCCATCGGTAATGCAATGTAAGTGATCGCGGGCGCTTGGCCAAACGGTTCTGGCCGCGCGGTACAGACAGTTCGACGTTGAAGAAAGAACGAGAGAACGGCAAAGAGAACGAGAGAGAAAGAGAGAGAGAGCCTGGAAATCTCTGGTCCAAACCGTTGCCGTGAATAATGCAGATCGCGTTACGTCGATCTGTGACGAGATGCAGGGTCAGAGGGTGCAAGAGTGCGAAAGGAACGTGGGTGTTGGGTGAAGTGCAGTCCCCGCTGGCGCGGAGGGTGGAAAATCCATCCACGTTGCCGGCTATAACGCCGAAACGTGATGGCCAGGCGTTGGCGGGGGGCGAGCGGGTGGTCGGTGCGGGGGTGGAGAAAGGGTTGACGAAGGTTGCTTTCGCTGGAACGCTACGGGGTAGTGCGGCCAGAGAAATAACAGCTACGAGTCCGTGGGTCGCAACGGGTGGCGGCGGTCTCTCCGCGGTATCGCCGGTCGGAGGGTGGCACCGCGTTGAGGGTGCATGTCGGCTCGGAACTCCGCGGCCAACGGTTGCAACGCTCACTAAAATCGTTGACCCGTGAATCAGAGCTTTGCGATAAAATTCGCAGAATTCGCAATGTTACACACGCAACCGTGAACTACCGCTCGCACCTTATTGTTCGTTGCCTCGCGGGTTTACAACCGGCAATCTTGTTCCGTGTGCACGAAAGAGTTCGACCGAACGTAAGAAGCTTTGATTATTATACACAGTTCACGGCGTTATCCCTTCAACGTTACTCGGGGTGCGGTGAACGTCACGGAATTTTATGCGTTGGAATTTGTGTAACGCTTGAAGAAATAATGAAAATGATTCGAGTTCTCGCCGTAATTTAACCGACTTTTTTTTCTCTAAAGTTCCTATCTTCATATTTCAAAATGAATATGCCCTTTGAAGTTGCCACTATCGCGATAATTCTCGTCGCGAGGTATAGTTTCTCGAAAGTACATACCCGAAATATTGAAATTTGAAAAATTTATCAATATTTTCGTAAAAAAATCACTTATCCGACTCTTTACTTTCAATGACTTTTTTCATATGCTAAAACTACACTGCTGAAAATTCCCAATTGTTCCTAATTATAGAAGACTCGAAGTTCTTTTCTCTACGATTTTCTCTGCGATTTTTCGTATTTCAAAATAACGAAAGCTCCAATTTGATAGGAGGGAGGGCCCTCACGTTCGAGTGGGTACTTATTTTCATGTATGACAGGATGATTGTGTTGTATCGGTACACGAAATGCTACGCTAGACGCGACGGAGGCTCTAAGCGATGGGCGACGAGGACTGGTGCGGTTTAGCCACCTCGCTCACTAGCTAGCTCGCTTCGTCGCGCTAAATAACTCACCCGGTTCGCCGTAATAAATGTGACATACGTGTTACCGGTTAATGACGAAACGAGAGAGGAACCGAGGAGAGGGGTGGGCGCCCTCGGACCGATTTATGAGTGAGCCGTGCCACCGACGGCGGAGCCGCCGCCACCACCGACGCCGCATCGTTAATATCCCTTCGCGAGATTTCTCGCGACGGGTGAGAATCCGCTCGTACGTACAGACCGAACCGATGCATCGGCGACGGACAATTTCACGATTAAACGTTCGGGATATTAATGTAACACACCGTAGTCCGATGTCGTTGTCGGTTGTCCGTTCCCGAATCGCTGTAGATCGATTCTACGTTCGACATTGTCCCGTCGCGTTTGATTCCGACGTTATACGTTATTTATCGTTTCGAATCGCGGGATTGGTAACCGACAATTTGCGGATTTCGAAACGCACGCATCGACGCATCGATCAAATGAACGAATTTATCCGTGACGATGGTCGACAACGACGACGATGACGTCTGCCAATTATTTGGGTGACCTTTGTTGATTACAGGCTACAATTGACAATCCTGCATTTGTGCACGATCGAAGTAGCAATGATTCGCAGAAATACCAGAGCGTAGAAAATATGGGAATATAATTGTTTCTTGTGTAATTAATATTTGATTGAATTTTGTGGAGGAATGTGGAATAATTTTGAGCTCTGGAAATTGTGGAAAATTGGAGATTCAATAAAATTACTCATTAATTCTTTATATTATAATTATTCGACTGATTTCGTTTGTTCTCTTTTAATTTTCCTCAATGGAACGTGAAAAATTGCAAAAAATTGGTCATTAAAAATAATTACTCAAATAAAATCTTTGTTTCCATGATTATTCGATGACTTTAATTACTTTTCTAATCTAATTTTTTTCTTCTGCTAATAATAAAGGATTTCTGACGCTCGCGAGTAAACGAGGAAATTAAAATGAATTCCTTCGAGTCAGAAACACGAAAATGGTCGGTTGTTTTGACATGTTTTTCGTTTACACGAGTGGAAAGTGGACGAATGCAGTGTCCTCGTTAATTCTGTCTCGTTGGTAGCCGTTAACCGAGGTACACCGGCATCAACCAAATCTCTTCCACGTCCTCGTGCTTTTGCTCGCTGCCCTTTCTCCCTCTTTGCCCCGATCTAATTTCGCGAAGCTCGTTCCCGGTTCCGGCGTTAGCCGGCCAGTGGCAAACGTTCCACGCAACAGTTTGCTCAAGAGTTTGATAGTTGTGTTATACTTGTGTTATACGAAGCCGAGCTACACGGCTCGGAGCTTGCAGCGTGTGGCGCTTCATACATCCAGCCCGAAGCATATTGAAATCCCTTGGCGTCCTGCACGTTCGCCGCGTGCTAACATTTCCTTTTCCTTTATCGCTGTTGTTTCGTTACACGGTACATAAACCCTCGCATAATCAGCGCTGAACTTACATCAATTAGAAAGCGAGCGTAACAACCGTCTTCGATCCTTTCCACAATTCCACTGATATCGGAACGTGCGATATATTGTATACAAGAATCGATCTCCAACGAGGGAGTCGGAGATTTGAATAATAAATGGTTCAAAATGTTTTCGAATAAGAATTAATGGTGGAAATTATGTATTTTTACAGCTTGGAAAAAAATTAAATATAAGGAAAAAGAAGAGACCTTTTTTTTTGCACGTAGAAAAAATATTGTATAGTTGCAATTATCGATCAAAGATCTTAAAGTGAACTGGATGGAGTTATCGGTCAACGTAGTTCAAAGTTGAGAAGTGCAGTATCTCCGTTTTATTCTTCAATTTTTTTTTTGTTATCGAGATTAAATTTGATCTTAAATGCAATTAAATTTATCACAAGCGATTGACATAGAATTTTTCATTTTCCAATCGCGCGACCAACGCGAATTGAGTGATTAACCGTTCATGTAGAAACGAGTGAGGATGAAAAGATAAAAAAGAAATCGCGGTTGAGGCTACAGGGAGCTTTTTTTACGACACAAATTTTCTCCGCTCCGCGCTGTACAGCCTCTCGCGGTCTTCCCTTTTCGCCGACTTAGGGCAAACGGGCCTGTAAAATATTTATCGCCATCCGAGAACGGCGCCGTGATGAGGTTTTACGGACGAAACTGCGCACCCTTAACCGAGAAACAAATCTGCCAGTAGCCCACCGCCGAAGCACGCGCTAAACTTTCGCCACTGACTTCGCAGTTAACTCCACTTAACCTCCTGATCTTTTACCAAATTTGGTCTGACTTTCACCCAAAGAAGATTAAACTGGGGCTTCATTTACTTTTGACCATAAAATAATTTATCAATCTATTATAAACTTATTCGCGCTAGGAATACGATTTATTTTTTAATTACAGTTTTTAGAATTTTCATTTTCATATCAAACATTTCTATATTGCAGAGCATAAGACGACATGTTCAAACTCAACACCGAATAACTCACTTTCGCGAGAAAATACATATTTTCCATATTTCTAAACACCGAACAATTATAAATTCTTTCGTTGAACATTTTATAAACTCCAAAAACAAATAAAAAACGAAACGAAATATTTACGAACGGACCTTCGCGAATTCACGGAAGAGCAAATAGATAAGTACCCGTGTCTACCGGTGCGAAGTCTCTTGATAGGGTCGGTGATTTGCGGTGTTGCAAAAGCTCGACGAAGCTCTTTGCCGCATCTCGAACGGAAACCCTTGGAGAAAACCATCGCATCTTGTATCTTCTCTGTTTCCAATTTAACTCGCTGATTGTGATAAGACGAAGGAAACGTGAGCGAACGCGATGGTGTAGCGTGTATCAAGTCGTGCGAAAAGCGATACTTTGGAACGAGACTAAAGACACGAGAAAGCTCGAAGGCGGGTGGAATGAAGCTCGAGTGCATTCCTCGCTAACGACGAGAGACCCATGGTCCGCCTTTTGCGCAAGATCGCACACATACACGCACGCACGTACACATGCGTACGTGCATTACAAAGCGTTTAGCATGTAAATGCTGTAGTGAATGAGATGGTAGAGTTGTTTCAACGTAACCCAATGGAATCGTCGGAGAATTGCACTCCAGAGTTTCGTAAAACGCGAGATAGAAATTAATCCTCTTAAAGTTTTCGTTCTTCATACTTCTCAAAACATTCCCTTATCATAAATGTTACATAATGCATGATTTGAATTGTT
The DNA here is from genome assembly GCA_963971145.1 of Sussaba pulchella. Taxonomy (NCBI): domain Eukaryota; kingdom Metazoa; phylum Arthropoda; class Insecta; order Hymenoptera; family Ichneumonidae; genus Sussaba; species Sussaba pulchella. The sequence continues at coordinate 13,398,659 of OZ020167.1, read as the reverse complement.
TTTTTAAAGTTTATCTATTTGACAAAAATGGAATTCACGTCTGAGTTGCGTTGAATATTCGTCGAGTTAACGTCAGAAAGATTTTGTGCACGATAGGGCGACGCGTGATTGACGCATGACTGTTCCGGACTCTTGAATGGACCAAGCCCGAACAAACCGAGAAACGACAACCGATGAGCAAAGACCATGCCAATATAAACGCCATTATATTTGAAAAATATTGTTGAAAAGTTTGATCGTCGTGGATCCGAGCAGTCGTGGCTTTTCGTCGCGCAAAGTTGAGGTATTAAAACTTTTTGCTGTGGTACACAATGAGTACCTTTTATATTACTTTTCGAGTTCGAGCGTCTCGATGCATTCAAAGTTTATTTCTGATATTTCATTGTTTCGAGGAAAATCGTTGGATTATTGGCAATAAAGTGAAGGTCGGTGAGGGAAGGATATTAAGGCGGTCGCATATTAATTCAGAATTCAGAAAATGAATTACAAGAATCGTACGATCGTGGAATCATATTTTATTCGGAAAAAAATGTAATGTCGACCGTGTCGTTCGAATAGAGAAGGCGTTGCGGCCATTTTGGATCGTCATATTCGTGGCCTTTGACTCTCCCTCGTGCGAATAGTCACCAATGAATTTCTCGAGAAGCCCAATGCCGGTGCTGCCCTGACACGGTTCGATATCCTCAAAAAAACAATAAGAAAAGAAACAAAAAAAACAAGCTACACAAACAGTCGTAATATTATTCGAAAGCTCGGCCCCTCACGGTGATTCCGGCGTCGCGTTAATTCACCGGGCAAATCTTTGCACAGCGTGGAGTAGGAAGGGCTCCGTGGAAAGTGAGTCATCGGTGGAGCGAGCGCGGAAAGGTTAAACGAGTTTTCGAGTTTGTCGGCTAATGTTTTATTGCTCGCGAACGAACCCCGGGGGTTGTTCGCGCAGCCCCCGGGGGTTTTTCCCCAGAGGGCGCTGGTCCGTTCGTCCCGACAAACAACAGTTTGGGTTGACTTAGCGATGGACCGCGATTGCTTTCGCTGTGTTTCTCCTCTTCGAGGGGGGTGCGACTGGAGAAAGCGAGATAAGAGATCAGTTACAACTTCGGTCATCTTTATTAACCCCTGCGTAGTTTCAGAGGTGGCTGGAAGTCTTCGGTACTCCAGCTCGAGTACCGGAAACACGACCTTATACAGATATATGTTTTTTTAAACTAATATTCCGTTGATATATTAATACGAAAATATTATACCATTTTTGTCGCCTTAATTTACCCGTTTTTGTAATTTTTTTTCCCCCACATATTTCTGATAATTAAATCCACCATTTCCGAGTACTCCGCTACGTAGAATTCACAAGACTGAGAGAAAAAAAAAATTGGAAAGGTTGGAAAAAGCTCGGGTGTTTTGTATATTCCTGACACCCACGGGGTCGTCGTTGGTCGTCCGTCTGTACAGCGACGGAAAACTGCTAAAGGAATTTACATAGAAATATGCGAGTAACGCGTTATGCACTGCGGAGTTCGTGTACTTGGAAAGAAGGGAGACAGATATCAGCGACGGAGAGAGGGTAAGATGGGGAGAGAAAAAGCGAGGAAGATCGCACCGGTGATGGTGAAAGGCGAGAGAGCCCGAAAGCCCAACTGCTTCCTTGCCGCGCTGGCACCGCGCACCAACGCGCCCAAGATAACAATTATTTTAATGCTTTGGTACCTCCGGGAATTCACTTCTAGCGAGAGTAATGGATTAATCCTAGATTAAAATTCCAACTGGTTCGCCGTTGAGACGTGGAGCGTTACGAATTGTTGCGAACGGATGCTGCCCTCATTATATAACTGTATATACGTATATAAGTGAACTTGTGTATTCTTGGTAGGCCGCAAAAATGTCAGGGCGGAGAAAGGGTGAAGGGCGACGGTATCGTAGAAGAAGAGAGGGTGGAAAAATCGCAGCGAGCCAGACCGGATGCCCGAAGATGGCGAAACCGGAGGCAAACCCTGTTTGTATATATATTTCTCAACCGTCAACCGACTGAGACAGAGTGCCACTCGCTTTGAATAAACGCTCGTGAAAATTCAGAGTTTTTCCGCGAGATATTTATGCAGAGTGTATCTTATACACGAAGGGGGTTGATGCTGATTTTTCCGAGGAAGGATGGACCACGGCATTCGGTTCTCATTCGGTGATGCTCAAAGGGGCGGGCAAGGCGTAATTTTGACTCCCATTTTTGCAGGTCCCCTCATCGTCGTCGTCGTCGTCGTCGTCGTGGCGAACTCTCGAGTGCCACGAGAGGAAGAGAGGAAAAAAAATTGGACACGAAAAATTGCGCGAAGGAAAAAAAAGTTTTGAACGTGGATCGTTCGAAGGGATGAAAGCGTGAGACAAGCGTTTTCGGCGAGGTACAAACACTCGTCTCAAAGGTCTCTTGCTCCTTCCGCGCTGTTAACGAAGATGGAACGCATAAACGTCGTATTTTGGGCGCAAATTACGAAGAGCATGACGAAGCTGTTGCGGGGTAGGGGATCGAAGGGGAGAGGGGGTTCAAGCTAGGCACGAGAGAAGGGAGACAACTGTTATGTATACACATACATACATGCAGATGCGCGGTATTCCCGCTGTGGGGGAGTAACGGGGATGCAAGTCAAATGTACTTTTGCTCGGATGATTCTGGCGTTAGTTCTATTGTCGGACATCGGATCCTTCACCCGACTTTCTCGCCACCGTTCCACCCTTCGCGCTTCTATCTCCGGCTTAGTCACGTAGATCTCTCGCTGAAATAATAATGTGAGCGATGGCTTCTGTCGACCTGTCTCTGCGTACTGCAACCGAGTGAAATGCCCGATGCGGAAATCAACTTTACTTTTAGAAACTCGTTTTCCCCACCTCTCTCTCTCTCTCTCTCTCTCTCTCTCTCGTCCTCTTTTTTTCCTTAAACCTACCCTACTCGTTCCGGTACTGCTTCCGCTGCTGCTTCCGCCGGTAAACCCCCAACGCCGAGCGTAGATGCAACCGCTTGAAATATTTATGTTCAACCCCAAAATTAGATTCCACTACACTTGGCGCTTTTACGGTACCTGAACCAAACCGTGTGCCTCTTCTTCCTATACGCCACTTTTCGTTTATGCAGCAATAATAACGTTACTACAGCGAAATGAGTGGGAAGCGGGGGGGGGGGGGGGGGGTGCTGGCCCATAGCCGCTAGTAGTATATCGTACGATCTGTCCGGAGTACATCCAATCGGGAAACGTCGAGACGATCGAACTTTTCACCCTCGACGGATCCGAGCTGCTCTCAATTCCCATTGCACGAAGAAGTTCTCCTCAAACGCGAATCCTCATGGATGTCATGATTTATACATTTTCCGTTTGACGTTTGCCCCTACGTCGGTCGTTGAGCTATCGCGGTTGGTAAAAATCGGATGCTTTAAATTTTACAACAACCTGTCCCGGCCCATTGATGGAGTTTCGCGATACTCGTACGAAAGGTGAGGTTCTCCTTCGACCAACCTCAAGCTTCTTCCCGTATCGAGTTTATACAATGTAAATTGAAGGCATGAATGCGTATGAGCAGCTGTCAGAGTTGGCTGTATAAACGCTTTCGAATTTCTTTTCCATTCTTTCGTATATAAACTTTTTTTCTCGGTTTTAATAATAATAATAATAATAATAATCATAATAATAATATTAATATTAATATTAATATTAATAAAAATAACGAGTTTCGCGTTTTATGCTCAACAAAAAAAAAGATGTAACAAAGGTTCCAAAATACTTTGATTTTCTCTTGGGTCAGTGCATGACCGATGCTTGAAAATGTCTATGGGAAGCCCTTATTTTTCACAATACGCCCACGTCAGAGCATAGTCGTCGAAAAATGAAATACCTCTCCGTACGAAATCCCATTGAGATACACAAAAGCGTGAAACACGCGCACCTAGAGCGAGGCCAGCCGCGGCAGAGGCGGCATCATGGTTTTTCAATCGAACCATTTTTCCGGAAAGCAGTAGTATCGGGAGCGCAATTCTGTTGTCGAACGTTTGACGGAATCGGCGGAAGGGGGGGGGGGGGGGAGGTGGTGGGAAGGTGAGGTCGCAGAAGGGATACACGAGAGTTCACGAATTCCGCGAGGTTGCGCGAGGCAATAAGCGCAGCGACTGCATCAGCAACAAACTCTCGAGGTGGTAGAACGGAGTCTATAGAAGCGACGTTTCGTCGCCCCTATGCGCGATGGTTGCCAGTGGGCAGAAAGCACGAGACGACCGACCGGTTGTGGAACGAGAGTTGGGGGAATAAAGAGAAAGAAATAAATAAAAAAGTTTACAAAAAAAAAAAAAATACGAAATAAAAGAACTAGAAACGCGAAGAAAGAGAAATGCGGTAGTGCACACGGGCGAACTCGGAATAGACGAGACTTCGCGCGTGGATGTAGCACGTTATGGCGTGCGAGAGTTGTTGGAAATTCTCGCACCCGCAACTTTCGACGCTAGTTTGACGGGGAAAAAGGTAAGACTAGGTTTTTTGCGTCGCGTGCACGTTGCTTGTTTCTTTTTTTGTTTTGTTAAACAAAAAAGAAACAAATTTTTTTCTTCATTCTTTCGTTCCCTTCTTTCTTGCTTCGGCTGAGCGAGGATTCCGCTTTCTTTTGTCACACTTCTGCGCTGACTACGGCACATGTACTGTCGGTTGGAAGCGTACCGGGAAGCGCGCGAGCGCGTTGAAAACGCGTCGCGGCGTAGCCAGCGTTGCCCTCGCGTTTCCCAGCGAAGTTCGCATCACGCGAGGAAAACGCAGCAACGGCTCGGAAAACTGCGATACTGCTGGAGGACCCGGTTGGAAGCTTTTTTATTTTTTTTCTTGCGCCGCAACGAGAGAGTGTTTCAAACAGTTTATTCAGCCAAGCGCCTCTCGTCTTCCGTACTTCACTCTCCAATTATTCTTATTTCTCTTCTTCTTCTTTCTTTTCTCGAACTTTTCTTTATTTTCCGTGTCTCATGGAGGAAGATATTTTTTTTAAATTTCTTCCTTCGCTATCGCTCGGGCCGTCCGCCATCATCTATGAAACACAAAGAGAAAATTATGGGATGTCTCGTGCACGTTTTTTTTTTTTCATTCGCAGGTTATTGAGGCATTCTTTTCAATAGAATTTCAAGGCTCAAGAAAAATACGATTAATTGTCGGTAGATGAGGCGTACTATGTTGCATAATTTTTGCCAATATTTATTCGTCGAAATAGAAAAACAAATGGCCACAAAAATTCAATCAATCGACGAGTGCCAACTTCGAGATTATTTCAATTCGAATCTTCGGCAACTTTACCAGCGACTTTCCTCTAAGTCAACACCAATGCATAATATTTCCTCAATCATCCTAAATTTTCACGATCCCACCGTTCGTATCCCTGAATTTTACGTTCCAACCCTAGTTCACGTAAATATTTATACGTTTCATATCAAACATATCAAATCGTTAAATATCGCACTACATTATAGTCCGCACGTCGACGTGTAATACATTGTCCATCGAATATTAATAAAAAAAATAATCGTTCGGATTATCTCGTAGTTTCGAAATGTTGCACAACACCTGTGCATAACAGCGTGGTTTAGTGCATGTCCGACGGTCGTACATACCCGGAGGCTATCGCAGTTACCAATGGACGATTGTGGTTCGAGTTGGATCGGTCGAAGGCGTGGCCGATACACGGTTGCATGTTAATGCGACATTTTCATCGTGGAATTGCGGGGTAACCGACACGAGGAAAGGGAAATTATCGAGTGAACCGGGAGAGCTTCGAAGTACGCGTAATATGCGATGCAACGTCGGTCGGCCGGGTCTCGAGCCGGACGCGTTCGAGATGCGTTAAACCACGTACTATTTCACGTGGAAGCGTATATACGTATATCGGTGTATGTAGGATGTATATGGATCCATGAAACCTCGTCTTCGTTCGGTCCGTACATCTCAGAGCTACTTGTGTGTTTCCCGTCGTTTCGCATGACCGTAGTTCGAGCGTTTATGCTGCCGTCAACTGCAAGTTGTAAACCGCAAACGTACCACCTCCGCTAAGCCAGGAGACCGCAATTTCGGAAATAAGTTTACGATGTATTGATATTTAGTACTATCATGATGATAATTCATTGCCCGAATCGCACGCAGCACCATCGAAGTCGTTGTTGGGGTCATCGTCAAATATTTTCACATTCAGTTTGAACGACTTTTTTTGTTGTCAGAAAAATCTGAAATATTTAAGATACAAACCCTAAATTCGAAAGAATGTAATCAGTGACGTGTTGGACAGTTCCTCGATTTGATGTGCACGTTCGGATGTGTAATTAATGTGAGTCGATGTGTAAGAGACCGATCGGAAAATTTAACTTTGTTGAATTTTACTGAATAAATTTTTTACACAGATATTAAACCGTGCTTACATGCGAAGAAAGGTTGTCTAACACATGGTTGAATAAAATGACACGATACTGAGTGGTTTTTGAGTGCTGCTCGAGGAGGGCTTCGCGCTGCTGGTCTAAGGGCGGTCGATGATGTAGCCCAACGGGCAATGCAAGCGAGCGGTCGTGGGTGGGGGTTTGGTTGGTTTGGTCCGTTGGGGGTTCTCTGTGTATCGCGAGCTTGACGTACTGCGTATAGACATAAATATGCAGGGACTCAACACGTTCGGGCACAATTATGACGTCGGAAAACAATTCAAAGTGACTATAATTTCGGCCGGAAACTGTCAAACTCGTCTTACGTGTATGAAAGCAATTGTTTTCTCTCAAAATTTGACCCAGTATATATTAACTGACAATTTAATTGTTGAGACAACTTTAGTAAGGTATATGCAAATTTATTTATTCATTTATTTATTTATTCATTGACTTATTTATTTATTGATTTATTTATTTATTGATTTATTCATTGACTTATTTATTTATTTATTTATTTATTTATCCGAACTGAATTTTGAACCAACACGTCGGAAAAAACAATTTTTTTTGCTTAAAAAGGTCTGAAAAGGGAATTTCTGTCTAGGAGAATGTTAAGGTGCGGGCTTCTTGTTTTTCGGTAAATTCTTCAAGCATTGCATAACATTTTTTATTATTATTTATTATTTTTATGACATTGACGTTACAACGCGGCTTTTTGACGTCAGAATTCGAAGAATTCGATACAGCTGGAACGAGACGGGCAAGGGAGCAGAATACCGGGAGGACATTCGATTATTCGCTTCGCTGCAGATGTATTGTATGGATTCACTGATAACCGTATAAGGAACTGCTCCTTTAACCTCGCCCCTTAACTCTCACGGTTCCCTGCACCGGTCTATACCCATCCTTGCGACCCTCCGCGAAGAGTCTCAGATGTGTACGTCCGTCGCAAAGAAAAAAGTCGTCAGAAGAAAACTCAAAAAATATTCAGTAACGAAATATACGATGAGACTTCCAATAATATAATACAATATATAATATAATACAATATAATATTATCTAATAATTCACATTTTTTAAATTTTATTTCATAATATTCGATGCCATTACTTTATTTTTTTCGATTCACCTAAATTCCAACAGAAGCTCTAAATAAATAAAGAAAGTAATATAATCTGATCAAACATTACCGAGTTTGTCTGGGATTAAATTCATAATTTTCGAACCAGCGGCGGAAAATTGATAAAGGGGATCTACTTGATGGAATTTCGAGTTTACATTTTTAATGCATTTCGATCAAAGTGTAACGAGATATTTCGCAATTTTCGGATTATACTTTTTTTTTAAGGGTGAATCCACCCTCGTGAAGTGTCAATAGCGGGGGAACATCTATCTTATGACCGGAGGATCGAGGGATATAATTTTTTTTTCCTTTCGACCGACGGGATTTCTCGAAGCAACGCTGGCGACCGGATTTTCATCTCGTCGATCGAGCTTTTACCCGTCGTACCCACCTCCCAGACACTCCTTCCTCATTCGAGAGCCGCGCACCAAGACTATATTGACATTCTATTATATCGATCCGAGCCACGGCTATACGCATGCCACGCGATACAGTGTCTCGAGAGGCTGAGAAAAATTCTGTATCCCTCTCCTACAAGAATCGTTCCATCGAAAAACGAAAAAAACACAAATTTACGGAGAAAAAAAAATCCGTCCCAATTCAACTTACACAGAAGTTTTATTTATGCATTTTCCAAATCGGGTAAAAAAAAACTTCCCAATCTCATGCAGAAATTTTCTCAATAAATGCATCTATAAATCAACGATAAATTGGCAAACTTACAGAAATCCCGCAAAAAAAACGGTGAAAAATTCACTTAGTTCTGCGGAAACGGGGGATCGATTTATCGTTATTGAATTCGATTTGACGATAAAATATTTTGCATTTATTATACAGTATCTACGATTGTCTCGAAAGCCACTTTTCGCGGAATTCAGTTCTCTCGCAGACTCGAGACCTCCTCCAGAGACTTCTCGGGATTTATGGTTCTATATCTGCATTGGGATTAAGCCGAGCGTATCGCGATAATGGACGGCCAGTACCGCCACCACCGCCACCGCCACCAGCACCGACGGCAGTGGAAGCAACGGCAGAAGCCGAAGTACCGATGCTATACCTATTCCGGGCGCTTTGCGACCGAAATCCCAGAGGCACGAGCGGGTACCAACTTCCGTTGAATGTCAAGACACTTGGAAACCCGATGCTAAGGTGAGAATTGTTCGACGGGCTCGCACTCCGGATTACTCCGTTCGAACGAGGATTAGATTGGATTTTTTTCTCTACATCGATTCAACATTGATTTTCCGTCATTGTTCGTACGTGGAATTTGAAACAGATTTTTTGAAATATGAACTTCTATGAATTGTAAATAATATAGATTTTTATGATTTTTTTAAATATTAAATATGACGAATAAATTAAAAGAATTCGTATGATTTTTTTCATACGCTTGATAGGATTTAATTTGGGAAAAAATTATATCAGGATTACAGAGAAAAAAATTGATAATGCTAGTTTTTTAAATCGATTTTCACGCTGAGTTACAACACTGAAAAAAAAAATTAAGCTTAATAGATAAAACGTTAATTGCTGGGTCGCTAGTGCGAGAATAACGCGGGGTGCAAGCGTGGAAGAGCTGCGAGGAATGAGGCAAAAAATTTCGAACCTCGCGGTGAATAAAGCGCCCAAGGGATAATGGAAGGATGATATCCGTGTGTGCGTGGCTCCCTGTCTGCATGTATTTATGTATTTAAATATAGCTGCGAATAATTTCGACGGACGCGGATTCAGCTCGTTAATATTATGTAAAATGTGTGAAGTTCAAAAATATGTTTTTCGGTTGTAGGTACATCCATGAAACCGTGAAATGAATGCTGGAAGTAATTTACAGATTTTTATCGACGAATCATTGTGATAAGGCTGCTATCGATTATCATTTCAAACTGTATATCATCTTTCACCAACGATTGAAAATATTAATGTAATATTAAATACCGTCTTTGCAACCAATCGCATCCTATCTATTTTATCCTACCCTATCTGATTCGTGGCTCCATCGATCTTTTTGCATATAAATAGATAAAATCGAGAAAACAAGACTTGAATACGTTTGATACAATTTTTGTTGCCAACAAATTTTATCTGTCAAGTTAAAAAAAATAATAATTAAATTCAGAAAAATAAAAGCAACAATTTTCCATTCTTGAACTTCGTTTTCTTACCCTCAAAAACAAGAAAAACTAAAATCATCACCGTTTCCCAGAGATCGCCAGATTCAAAAACTCGAAAGCTCATTGAAAAAAAAAAAAAAAAAAATTGGATAAGCACTCAACCGCGTAATTTGCAAAGTGCCTCAGACACGATCGACAGGTGGGTTATCCCCGCTCGTTCCGCCATCAACGTAAAACCAATTATGTAATTAACGAACCACCAATTACCGGGCATGTACTATCAAGCACGGAATCGGATTACAGCCGGCTATACCGACGCTTTCGGTGCCAAACTCGTTGCCACCAGTCGGTGACCGACTCGACGCTCGACCAAAAATACGTCCACCGTGACGAAAGAAAAAAAAACAGAACGTTTAAAAAAAAACAACAAATAAATAAACAAATTCTTCGAAAAAATTAATAGAAGTTCATAAATGGTCGATGACCATCGGGATATCACGTGGTGAAGATAACGAGTATTATTATGCGGTATATTGAACAAAAGCAAATTCGATGGGGAAGTCTCGGGTAAGTTCGCGTGTTTGGTATTATTCAGGAATCATGCGCCGAGGATGCTGGGAAGAAGAAAGCCCTCGAGGCTTCGCGAGATGTCGGTGAAGCCAATAACTAATTTCCGGAGTAGAATATGCATTTGACGTAAGGTCAACGAGGATGTGGTGCGGCAAAAGGAGGGAGAGGAATGTAGAAAAGGATAAGACTGCGGAGTGAGAGAAATATTCCGCGATCGCGGCGAAATATATTCCGCACGACGCTTGGATTACCCACAGAGCTGCAAGAAGTATGGGAGACGAGTCACCTAAATTTCCTGCCCACGTGGGGGTTGTCTGGTTATCAAATAAAACGCGTTGTACCCGCCGTGCTGCGGAAGTGGGTTGAATGGAAATAAAAAAAAAACGGAAAAGAAAAAGGAAATAAATCTGATGTGAAAATTCATCGTGCGTATCGGTTGTCGATGCTGCGGACCACAGGTGGAAGCAATAACCGATAAATTTTGAAGGTACGATTCCTCGCAGAAGGAGCGGGAGGATAGTCAAACTGTGCTCAATAGTCATGGAATATTCCGTGAACTCGTATATGTATGTCGGTTTGAAAATTCGTTTTACGACGTCGGTTATTCGATAAAAGTCGAGTCGATGTTTCGAGCGGGATATCTTACGGTATAACACAGCGTTTTAACTTGAGCTATGCAATTTTTTGGAATTTATTTTTACTTGATATCGAAATTTATGCACAGAATTAAATATTAAGCAAATTGTCAAATATTAAACAAAGCCGTATTTGAACCTCATTGAGGGCGGAAAAAAACTAATTCAATGTTTCAAAACCCTTTAAATGATTCAAAATAATTCCAAATATCCAAAATATTCAAGGGAATCTAATATAATTAATTGGAGTAGAAGTTTAAATAATTATCCTGATCAAATATTTGCTAAGTAAGGAATCAAAAAGCTGAAACTGATTAAGTTCAACAATTTTCTCGTCGATCATACAAAAAGTTATCCATTGTTTCCACTCGGTTGTTATGTTCCGCAGACGAAGGCAGACTAGAAGAGCGCTTCGAAAAGCCCATTAAAAATAATAACAACCGACGAAAAAGATCTCAATCTGCAAACATCAAAGAATTTTTCAAGGATTATAACCGAGCACGCGAAAGAGAAAATAATTTTCATCGTTCCACAGCAATGTCCATTTCTCCCAATTGCGCTCGTTGTGCTTTCTCGTCTCCGTTGGTGGGCTACCCTTTGGCCGAACGGACCCGGAGCTTTCCGAGAGTTATCAACGGTCGCAAGCCGCGTCTAAACTCGGCCATCCGAAATAAGCTTTCACAGATTTGATGCTCATTTATCCGTAATCCAGTTACTCCGGTGTCTGGAGGAGCGTTGGGGGGGGGGGGGGGGAGAACAGTCGAGCAAAGGGGACGAAAGGATGAGAAATAGAAAGCTCAGATTGGTTCTGCCTTCGTGCACTCACGCCAAGTAGTCGTTAAGATATACTCCGTTTTAGGATTTCCCCCCCGAGACACCGTCGACTATTCGTGTCAGCATTTTCCACGAAGAACCGAATGAGCTTCGAGCCACGATATTGATCGCTATTATCCCTCGATTAATATTTCACACGGTCGAGTAATTGTTTCGTTGTTTGATAGCAATCGACGTGAATTATCTGCCCAAGACCGATCGAGTTTGTCAAGAATTCTGACCGATGTATCTCACGACTGGATGGATACTCAGAGGGTGGCTTGCTTACCACGTGTACGTATGGGCACTCGTGAAATATTGGGGGAGCAAAAGTGAGGCGACAAGTAAGACGCGTTTCTTGATTTATAACACCCTGATGTTCGAATTGACCCCCGGTATATTTCATATTACTCGTAGACGTCCAGTGCTCAGTGACTCTTCCAAATAAATTAGTTCCAGGGCTTTTTTTATTGTTCTGTCTATTTTTTTTTTTTTTTGTTTTTTACGAGCCTTCGACCAGTTGGAAAAAATGGGATAGGCAGTTTTTTTTATGTTCTGCTCACTACTACTCTGTCTTACACTCTCGTTCGGAAAGTAGTCCGACGTTGGCAATATTTAACCACCGAGGGGTTAAGTTTATCTCGTGGTATCATTTATTTACTCACAGGCTGAAATATTTCACTGCATCGAGCTCGGGTATTCCAGAGTTTGTGTATGAGAGAAAAAAAAAAGCGGGGAATACGTATATATTCGTCCATGTATACGTTATATGCCGATGGACGGTATTCGAGCATCGAAACACGATGAAAATCGAGAGCGAGGCGAAGACCGAACGATTTAGGAAAAACCGAGAAAACTCGAGCCCGTGGTGCCGTCGTTTATCTTGAATTTTACACTCTTCACGGGAACTAGAATTTTTATATTCTCTTCGATTATTTCGTATCAACATCCGAAAGAATTCTACGAAAATAGAAGAATGTCCTGTAGAATTCTTTTCAGCTTTCCGAAAAGAGTATTGAAAGAATTCCCAAAATTCGGGCAACTGCCGAAAAACGGCTCCTTAAGTTTCAAATTCGATTCTGATAAATTTCTGACGTTCGAAATACAATACTGATATTTTTGTCGAAAAGTTAACACAATTTGACGTCAAAAACAGATTTCATAAATATTTTATCAACAGCGTAAGCATGTGAAAAAATACTTGAAAAAAAAAGGAAACTCTAAAAAAATGGAAAATATCTTAATCGAGACCTGTCGGAATAATAGAGAAAAAAATGTAAAACACTTGGAAATTTATTTCCCATCATGTACTGTTACGGCCGTGATCCCCTCCTGCTATCACGTGGTCATCGCACCATTGGAATTAGATCATGCGGCCGAAATTGGGCCAATAGGTAAACCCAATTTCGATTGCGTGATTTTGTGTGTCGTGAAGAGCCCAAAACAAGTCTCCGAAGAGTCGCCCGACGCACGTTGTCGAGATAAGACGGACAGCTCTAAAATGCCGACCATCCGGTGGAACACCTTAATAAATCAAATTTAAATAAATCGATACAAAATTATATATGCTCTGTATAAACTTAGGGATTGTCTTGTGGACTCGATTAGCGATGTGACCGGCAAATTGCCAATGGAAATGAATGGGATAAATAAATTGACGGTATAAAGTGAATTAACAATATGATAAACGTAAAATTAAATATGAAACGGGGGAGGGGGAAGAGGGCTCTGAAAAATCTAAAAAAAAATCAGTGAGGTCGTAAGATCCGAAAGATACTTAAAAAAAAATCACCGATCACATCGGGGGCTAAAAAGGTTTCAGTCCGGTGATTCGGCATGATTCGCCCCATCTATATATGTATAAATCGGCTGATCATTGGAAACGAATGAAATAGATTCAAGGATCGGCTAAAAACACTCGAACAAATTTGTCGAAAGGCCGCGACGCAATAGATCCATGCAGTCCAACAAAGACCTTTGAACGAATGCTCTCGGCTCCTGCACGAACGCCGTAGTGGTGATATATTTCTATCTCGGACATCAATTACCGTTCGATGTATCGTGGGCCCGATGCAGCGTCGTTTGTATCCTTTAGCACGGTTCCCGATATTGGCACGGATATATCCCAGGAGGTGCGAGCCGTAGCGCTTCGATTACACGACCTCGGGGAACTAAAACCAACGAGGGAGAGCTTATTTTCTCTTTTACCGTCTCTCACGACCTCACTTCCATCCTTTCCCTCTGGCTTTCCGCGATATTTTCTTCGACAGCATTCGTAATAGCTCGAAACGAAAATCATATCCACCATTTCACGAAAATCCTGGTATAGTTCGTCCAAGAACTCAATTTTTATTAGTGCGGCGAGATTATTAATTGTTTTTTGGAAATGGATCGAATGCAGAACTAGATTTTCTGTAGGCGCGCAAATTTTTTCACGACGTTTTGGCACAATCATTTTTTTTTCTCGCCATTCCACGTTCATAGGTTTTATTTTCATCGTTATTTATATTTCTGCATGTGTTCCCGGACCTGTATTTATATTTTCATTGATAACTCCTAATTTCTATACAGATTAGAAATTATTTTTATTATTTCAAGACATCTCTAGCCTGCAGCACTCCACGTGGTGACAATGTTATCTACACAGAATAAGGACACCACAGAAACCGCTTCAACCTCTACATTTTCCAGAGCTGCAGGTACGATCGTGAACGCACGATAAGCCTCGTGTAACATCAACATTTCCTACCTATTCTTCCTACTTTGTTGCTTCGATAAGAAGATAGTGAAAATACTTAACCTACTAAACGATAATTCAACGTCTAAAAATAATCGTCGGCAGCAAAACGGTCGTGAAAGATACAAAGAGAAATATGAGAATAGTTGCGATAAATTCGGGAGATTATTGTGTCAGGCTTTCGTCCATTCGCAGTTTTATATATATACATATATAGAAATGTGTGTGTGTACATTTCATCCTTTCATCTTCTCCTTTGCGCCCAAGCGTCTTGCGTAACACCAACACCTTCAGGCATATTGCCTCATCTTGAAGCCCCAAGACACTTTAAAGCCTCGTTTAGTGCCCCCCCCCCCCCCCCCGCGCGGCTGTTATCAGCCGCCGCTGCGGCGGGTGTAGCCGCAGAAATAGTACGAGCTATTATGTGTTGTATCGTAGTTGCAATTGAAGATGATATGCCGCTACACGGTCGGTAACGAAAACTGTAAAGCGTTGATCTCAAGCACGATTGATCTCTCGAATAAAATACGAGAACGGTTGACTGCGTCTTAGAATTCTGCAGTCAACCGTTCTCGTATTTTGTACGACAAGTAAATGGCGACGGAGAACAATGCTTCGCGAGGATACGGTTATCTCCTTCCAGCTTATAGCAATCCGAGAAAGACGGACGGCATGTACAATATTACCTTAAGGCCATACGCTGTGTCGTAACCTCGCCCATGTAGGACGCAATCTTCGCCTGAAGGATAATGACCGCCATACGTATCTCGGGTGCCCGGCTATTCGCCTCTCTGAAATCCTATCATCGACTAATTGCCACGCGAAACGGTCAATGCGAACCGCACGATGATCAATCCACAGGCATCTTGAGAGCAATAAACGATTATTCACGTACTGACCGCGCACAAATGGCGCTGGACTATTGCGGTCAAAGATATTACGAAGCTGCGAATCGTTGCCACGTGGGAAATGAACGTCCGACGAAATTAATAAACAAGACGTAAAATTCTTTTACGCTATCGTGAATTAAATTTTTGTTTTACTTCGCCGCTGGGAGCAAGTAAACCGATATTTTATTTTGAGATTCGTTATTTCCGTGTACGGAGTAATTGATCCGATTCCTGGGGAGCAATGGTGGGATGGAAGGAAGACAAGTAAATCGAATAATAACTTCCAAAGTATGCGTTGCACGAAAAAATGTTATATACCAAAGTTTCATGGTTTAAAAGGTTGCATTATGGAGTGGATCAATTTTTTTTATAGGTCGAGCTGTTTCGAAGATTTGGAAGACAACTTTGTTTTTTCAAACAGATCACTATATTTATTATTTACTCGTTAGCTATTAGGTTAAGGGCTAACAAAGGTGAATACTTTTTTACTCAGAATTCGATTCGCTACCATTTTTTTAATATAAAAAACATAGTGATCTGTTTAAAAAAACAAAGTTGTCTTTCAAATCTTCGAAACGCTTTCACCTATGAAAAAAATGGATGCACTACCTAATGCACCCTTTTCAACCATGTATCATAACATTTTTTCGTGTAACGCACAGTTTGGAAGTTATAACGGTGCATACGTTGCGTTGCTGTATAGACTATGTATAGACTACATAAAGTTTATACATAGACTGAATGAATATTCACAGCCTATATACAAACCCAATTCCATATATATATATGTTATACATGGACTATATACAATTTTTGGATGTATTATTATTTTATATTATATTATTAAGAGAATCGTATATTATTATTGTCTCTGGAATTATTGAATTTATTGTTGGATTTTTTAAAATTGGATATATAAAAACTATACATGCTCAAGTGCATATTTAGTCAATATATAGGCTATACATTATTTTTTTACTTGTTTCGAGTGCAGATGCTTGCTGAAGGCAGCATAAACACGTGCCGAAAAAGTAATCAACGTAACGTAATCAGGGTTCTCCGTCCTTTTTCGCACAATCGGGTGGAGAACGCTATCCGCCATTACCGCCGCCATGGATCGGCGTCGTGCGAAGACCACCGCGACGTGCGATGACTCTTCAGCCGACCGTACAGAAAAGGACGGAGAATTAACCATGGTCGAGCTATCTCTTTCGCCCACCCACCGCGCCGGTACGTCTTCTCGTTATCCATTAATTCCATTTCCAGCGACTCACGGGGTTTGCGGTTGCGCGCGAACGCTGCGCACTGACCAATTCTTATCGTCGCCATGTTGGCGTCGTCATACAGACGCGCTTTATCACTGCTTTCGTCAAATGAACGTCTAACTCAGCGTCATTAAACTACGTCATATCCGCCATTGATATATCATACAAATTACGGTCGTTTTTTATGACTTTTCATAGATCGATGAGCTTCTCTCGCCATATTGTTGGACGTTAAAAATTTAGGAGCTATTTTGAACAAAATCGGAAATAATTTATATTCAATTTAATTTTAATATCAATTATATAAACACAAATATATTTAATCAGCGTAAGCTTCGAATTTTTTCCGCGTTTGCAACGCGCTCATTGGTCTATGTGCAACATATTTCTCTTGTTTCTTCTCGTGGTACTTCGAGAATTCATCGCGTTGTCTCACTCGCACTCATAACGTCCCGGTGGATGTACAGGAAGCCGGTATATTCTCTTTTCATTCTGCATCGTCGACGTGTCTCGATTTCTCGTCTCTGTGCGCACGAGCGTTGCGCACAAGCGTTCCCGGCTCACTTCCGTCTTCTCTGCCCCCGCTCTTGTCGCTTATTCACTCCATCGCCATACTGCATATCACAGTCGCGTCCTCTCTTGTGCGGTGAATATCTTCTCGTCGCGTAGTCGATTATTTAATCAATCAAAAACCAATTGATTATACGAGAAATCATCTCAATTACGGATCACGCAAGTACGACAATCAACGTACGGCAATCAACGCGACGAGAAAATAAATAACCAGAAAGTTAGAACGAAACCGCGTCACGACGACGAAACAGGACCAATCGAAGCGGACGGCAAGGGAGGAAATGACTGAAAGATCGACAAACGGCGGCGAGTACAAGTACAATCAGATGGAGGACAACGGCGATGGAAAACCGAGAATTCCTCTCGAAAAGGAAGAGAAGGAGCATCAACCCGACAAGGCCGGCGAATACGTGCGTGAATTGTTGCAGGAAAAAGTCGCTTTGGACGCTCAAAAATGGCCGAACGCTCTACGCCTCATCGACCAAGGTTCGTCTTTTTTACTTATAGAGAAAAAAAAAAAAACGTTTGTACCAAATTATAATTGTTTCACAAACGTATATTATGTTTTTACTTAACGAAAATAACTCTTGTAACGAATAATGCTTTTATTTTCGTTATCTGTTGATTTATTTTTGCTTTTGGTTTGACGATGTTGTATCGGATCGTGACATACTTGTTGAGAGAATTGTTCGTTTCCCTAGAAACAGGTTTACGGTACGGTAAGTTTCAGTTCCATCGAGTGGTCTCGACTCGCCGAGACGAGGAGAGCGGTGGTTGGTAAGACAATTTGACGAGCGGCCATGATTGCTGCTAATTATATATTTGTGGTCGAGTCGTCGACCCTGAGGATGCCGACGAGAGCCGGCACTCATAAATTCTGAGCAGTAGTTCTTGTTCGGTGGACTTAGTAGATAAAGATTGTGCGAGATAAAGCGTAGCTAACGTGCGATAAGATTTTGTTGATTCAGACGATGTATCTGAACAAATTGGGACAAAACTTAATAGTTTTGCCCTGAATAGATTATTCGGCTTTACTTTGGTCCATATTTTCTTGAATATAACCTGCTAGTACGATGCTGTTGGTTACAAAATTGTTACAAATTTCTAATCGCAAATTGTGCATTTATTTTGTGATAACGCATACAACCACAGTAGAATCTCAGATTCAGGGCACCGTCCATGGGCAGCGGACCAAGTAACAATTTAAAATCAAAGCCCCGGAACGGAGTGAAATCAATCTCATTTATTTCAGTCTGTTTGCAAATTAGATCCAATCAGCGGCGATCGATAACTCGGCAAAATCAGTCATCCCGAGGGCAAAATCTGAAATAGTTTCTCAGTCGTTACTGGCACATGATAAAGCAGGGTTTTCTCATCGCACATATATTCCGCACAAACTTCCTTGATTATGCTCGCTCTATGCAATTTGTCTTTTACTCCATTTTTATCCAATCATGAGAATGTATATGAATATATGTGTAAAACATCCGCCAGGGAGTCGCAATGGGAGTGCGAGTCTCCCAAGAGTCCTGCGTCGAATGAGAAATCCACAATTTCTTTCTACCTATATCAATCTTGATCCGGCAGATCTCAATCGCATGCTGACGGAACATCCTTTTAGTATTTTCTGTTTTATATTGGATCAGGAATTTTCTGGAAATGTGAACCTCTCTTCTTCTTTTCTCTTCCTTTCTCCCTTTT
This sequence comes from Sussaba pulchella, assembly GCA_963971145.1. Taxonomy (NCBI): domain Eukaryota; kingdom Metazoa; phylum Arthropoda; class Insecta; order Hymenoptera; family Ichneumonidae; genus Sussaba; species Sussaba pulchella. Next base: position 13,379,826 of record OZ020167.1, on the reverse strand, counting down.
ATTCTTTCTTGACATTTATTCAGTCGAAAGATTTCATATAAGAACTTTTTTCTTTTACTTCTTTTGAATCGTTTTTACCAAAGAATTCTTGGATCGTATTTTCGAAATAAGGTTTTATTCGTTCTATGCGTGAGAAAAGAAAAGCCATGGATAAAAAAAAAGAAAAATTGAATCTAACCCGATCAAATTCATGCTTGCTTCTCATCGTGATCTTCTCGTTTTGACTTTATTGATTTTCTTCCACCTCCACAAGGGTGACTCACGCGCTTTATGCTCCCCTCGCGTATCCCAGACGCATTCGTGACTATGGCTGAATCTCCCCTGCCAAATAGCTCGGATACTCCGACGCCACGGTACACTGGAAAAAAAAAAAACCCTCATGAGCTCCAATCGATCTCCGACGGAAGCGCAAACTTTTATTCAAATATAAAATCTCATGCGATCGACTTTGCAACTACTCGACGAAATATACGAAAATTATTCCGATCTCGCTACATACACGTAACACACACGAAGATACAATGTAAATAGAACCCCGTTCGTAATAAATATCTTTGATGTCTCGTATCTCAGCATCTCGATTTCAGAAATGATTCGTTTTTATCTACTTTTTTTTTTTTTTTTTTTTTTTTTTTTTTTTTTTTATACACTTCCGTAGTTTTAAATATTTTTCGTGCTTTTTATTGAGTTCTGTCGTCGAAGAATTTCAATTTCAGCAAATGTAAATGCGATGTAGTCGCGAATTGTCAATTTATGATACCACTTTCCACAATTTTCCCCAAGGAAAAAGGCACAGTTAGTGCCTCTGACTTCGATTTAATTTTGATTTGATTTATAAAAAAAATAATAAAAATAGAAAAAAAAATAGAAAATCATAATAATTATTATTAAATTAAAAATAAAAATTTTAACGTAAAATTCTTTGGCTCAATTCGAAAAAGATAATAATAATTAAAATAAAAAGGTTGATTAGAACTTAGTCAAATTTTTAAAAACCCTCTGTTGAATAATAAAATATTAAGTAAATAAAAACTTATTCATAAATAATGAATTTCGATAAATATATAAAAAATCTCCGAGATGTTAGATCGTCCCCCACCCCTTCTTAAAAGCTTCAATCCGTCTTCCGGACCGCAGCACCAACCATAATGCCGTTGGCTTCTCCGGAAACTTTCCTTCGAAGCTTTGAGATGCATCGTACTTGCATTAACCTATTACTTGATTCCCAACGAAATTCGTGGCTTCACCGGCTCGACGCCTAACCGAAATTATATCCTCGTTCTCGTTTTGCCCCGGAGATATCGTCCATTGCGCGTACGTCGACGCGGCTCTCGATTAATTAAATACCCTTACGAGCTCAGTGCATATCACGCGTGTGGCTTTCCGCAAATTCGCATCAGTCGGATCTCGGTAACGCGAGACACTGCCGAATCCCCGTTTAGGGAACGACTCTGCGTCGAAATGGAAGCGCAGAAGTGACAAAAGCCCTTCGCCCACACGTAACATGCGACATATTTGAGTTTAATTAATTTTACGAGCTTCACCCGAGAATCATGCGTTAATCAAGGCCGTACCTGATCTCGACAAGCACACGCGGGTTCTCTCCGTTCAATCGTCGTGATGAAATATCAAAATTGATTTACTGATCGCAATTTATCTCGAGCCTTCTAATCCGATTTTTGCTTCTGTCGAGCTAATTTTGACTCTTCGAGGACTCTTGAGTCCTCGAAGTATTTTTTTTTTTTTTAATTTTTTTTATTTTTAAATATATATCGATTGGTACCCCCACGGGGTTTTAAAAAAAAAATTTATCTGAATCAAATCACCTCCCGATAATCGAGAAAAATTATGGAATATTGGAGCTCTCGATTGAAAATTATTTGTTCCCACAAAAAAAAAAAAAAAAAAAAAAAAAAAAAAAAAATTCATCCGTCCACGATTCTCTGTCACGTTTGATCGTTGTCGTTATTCGTGAGACTCTATATTGAATACGTATTTCTCTAATTTCACGAAATATTTACATTTTTAACGTCATGCGACAAATCCGTCGTTCGCATGAATTAATCAGGTCGTCGACCGGCTCTCGTCTCTGTCTCGATATTCGCCCGTGAGAATGCGGTTTCCGGTACTCATCCACCATAATCCCATCGCCTCGAATTTCCTAGTCCCGGGGGAAAAGAAGGGACGGTCGGAGCGAAAAGGGGGGGGGGGGTGGTAACTAATCCAGTCCGAGTGGAGAATACTAAGCTAATTTCCCTCACCAATCTCATGGCCCTATTTCCCCCTCTCTTTGCCCCTTTTTTCGCGTAACCCTTCGCGGTAAATTACGATTGTCCAAGTTCCATTGCTCCACCTCGATTATAAATTTCCGTCGCATTCTGCAAACTTCCCATGTCGGATTACGTACAGATATATTTCCATTGGCAACCCACAACGCTACATACGCATCGGGCATGAACGATATATTTTGTACATTCTACAACGCACAACGCGGACTGGATTTACGACGGACGTTTAATTTGGTTTTTTTCCTTTTTCCTCTCCTCTCTCGCTTTCTTTCTCTCTCTGTCTCTCTCTCTCCCTATCTCTATAGAGATATATCTCTCTATCTCTATCTTCCTCCCTCTCTCTCTCTCTCTCTCTCTCTCTCTCTCTCTCACTTTCTCTCCCTCTCTGTCCCTCTCCCACTCTCTCTTTCTTTCTCTCTTTCTCCTTCTCTCTCTCTCCTCTCTCTCTCCCTCTCTCTGTTTTCCTCTCTCTTCCTCACTCTCTCTCTCTCTCTCTCTCTCTCTCTCTCTCTCTCTCTCTCTCTCTCTCTCTTCTCTTTTTCCCTCCCACACACACACAGACATAGACACGCCCGCCTCATTTTTTTTCGTCACCCAAATGACAACCCGCATGTACACATTTTTTTCTCAGTCCACCGTGCTTCTCTACATTCATTTATTTATTCATTTGTTTTTTTTATTCTTTTCTGTTTCATTGAAAAAATATTACATTCTGCCCATCACTTTTGCGACGTGTGTATATTTAAAAAACAACTAATTTTCCGGTTGCAACGAACGTCGCATTGCATTTTGTGGATCGAGCTCTCATTCGTTGCTGTGTGATCTGTCTGTAGGACGGGATAAAGTTTTTGATAGCTGAATTCGAGGATGGTGGACCACCACTACCGATATTTATTCAACCGGCGTCGATCGTTCTATGCACCACGTTCGTGCGTCACGTGGGGGGGGGGGGGGGGGGGGGGGGGATTGTTTCGCTATTCCCATCGCCTAACCGACCGAATTTTCAATGATAACTCCCGCTTCTGCACTCCCAGCGATTACGATTTCATCCGCGATACTGGAAAATCCATCACTGATTACGCATACAAATCGTACCGTTTCGAAGCATCGAATTGAAATAATTCCTTGACGGTTCGGCGTCGGATACGGTGCAAAAAAAATTATGTATATTTGTAGAAATCGCGTGATGTCAAAGAACCCTCGGAAACCGCGAAATCCGGAAATACGGTAAAAACGTTGAATCCGGACTTGTGTTCATAATATTTATGCTAACAATTCTTTGATTTTGGTTTTCGTCCGCATAAAAAAAAAAAACCAAAATGACAAAAAATATTTTTCCGTATGTCACTAATTATGTTGACAGAAAATGTTTCCCGCAACGAAATGTTTTTGTCACGGAAATCCATCAACCGCGATGTCTTTCAAAACCGACCGCGTTACAATTTTTTGCCCTCAAATTTCCATCTCTTTCCAGTGTAAATAATTCGAATTTTCTCTATCCCAATTATTGCCTCGCGCGTCGCATCGCAAAAAATGTTCATCTGCACAATTCGTCAAAGAAAAAAAAAAAAAAACATCGCGAAACCGTGTAAATTCAATTTTCGTTCAATAATTTCCAACGTCGATGGGAATAAAAAGCTCCATCATTCGCATCCTCATTGAAAATTCGAATTTGAAAATGTTTTCAACCATTCCCAGTTACTCGACTCTTTCAATCGTTGGACGGATAAAATAAATAAATTTAAAAAAAAAGAATTGCAACCGATGTGCTTGCTACTTTCAATATCCTCTACTGTCCATTTCTCGATGGACCAACTTTTTCTCCTACTTTATCTCACAATTTTCCCTTGCGTTCGTTTTCGTTTTCCATCGCAGCCTCTTCACTATCCCCCCTCCCCCTCCGGAAGCGCAGCTACATCTCGCCGTCGTTTTCTCGCGAGCTGGGACACGAAGTACGCCGCTGCTGCTGTCGTAGCTCATTGAGAAAACTTAATTCGATAAAACATACAAATTCCATGGGTAAAAGCGAGGAAGGTTGTGATCAGTTCGGATGAATTTTAAAGTTTCCACCGAGTCGTCCCGTGGACTCAACGTCACCCGGTACTTTCCACCGGGGGATCTACGACCGAACGACTCATCGCAGTCGTCTTTCTCGTTGCCCGACACCGGAAGCAATGTCGTGCGAAAAGTTGTGAATTGAGAAAGAGAAAGAGACCCAAAGCGAGGAAAAGAGTGGGAGAGAGAGAGAGAAAGAGAGAGGGAGAAAGAGAGTTTGATGAAGATATATAGAACGGGACTGCATGGAAGCGGTAAAAGCGTCTCACTCGTTGCGAGATGAAAAAGTTTTTCGGGCCACAAGTTTGAAGACTAGAATAGTTTTCCACGTTTCCATGAAAATTTGAATATCTCGTTCTACATCCTTCGTTACCACAGCGGTCACCATAATTCCCGAAAATAATAAATCACCCACAATTATTCTTCTCAAACAAAAACAAATGAAACAGTTACGTTTAAATCACAAAAAAAAACTCACGCGATTCGTCAAAAATCCTACCGAAATCAACCAACTCGACTGACAAAAAAGAAAAAAAAATAAAGAACGAAAATTGAAAAATAGAAACGAAAACATTTTTTAATCATCAGAGTAGAGATTCAACGTGCGTCCAATCGCAATCGTTATACACGTTTTTGTTAATTACAAACAAAATAGCGTCCGTCGATTACACGTCGGTTTTTCCCTCGGTGCACATTTTATTCGTGAGTTATATGATGCGGGAGGTTTTTTTAAAAATTTTTTTTACCTTTTCGTTGTTTTTTTAAATTTATTTTTTTTATTCTTTCGCAAAGCGAATATGGGACCGGATGGTTCGGATTGGTCGATGGTGGAGGGGGCACAGGGAGAAGGGAGATTCGGTCCGTGTCAGTCCAGTCGCGAACAGGGTAATAACTTTTTTTCCTCGGTCGCTCGTGTATTCCACCGCTGAACCAAATTGTCCTATTACCATGCGTTTTTCGTATGCCGTAGTGCCAGAGTTTTTGGTACGAATGTACTACCGCGGAGTACACCGGCAAAGAGTGTCGCCCCAGTCACGGTTCCAGATAAATCGAGTGTCACACAACGGAGTCGTTTCACCCGCCTCCTTCCCACCCCTTTATTCTCTCTTCGTCTCTCTTTCTCTTCCTCTCTCATGACGACCCGGTTTTACTTTTTTTCCCGCCGGTGCACGCGAAGCTGCGGAATTCCGTTGTCGTTCTTGTGCATGTAAAAAACACACACTCGCACACACGAAATAATAAAAAATGATAAAAAAAAAAAAAAAAAAAATACCCCAGAACGCGAGTGCTGTCGCTTGGCTCTATGTCTACCGACTCAACGTTATGTTTTGCTGTTTGCCGGTCGCCTTTTTTTTTTCTCCCTCCGGTTGCAAATGGAAGTGAATTGGAATCTGCATGAAAACACGTTCGAGTAATATCTCTCCCGCCGGGACCTCTTCTACCCTTCCCCGATGTCGCGCTTTGTTTTTATTGCGGAAATAATTAACGAAAAACGAACGGAGGCGTATGTAAAAAGAAAAAAAAAAAAAAAAAGAGAAAGAGTAACTGAATTGCGTGGGAGGTTTTGGGTTTCCAGTGTCCTCTGACGGTCCTCCGCCTACCACAAATAATAGCCATCTTTCACCGACTCGAACTCGTTCTGTCAGTGGTAATAACTGACCTATCCCCAACGATTTCTCTTTATTCGGTAGGAAACTCGACACTCCGGGAGTTTTTCCACTGCCTTCGCCGATAGTTCAATTTTTTATTCTCTCGACAGGTTCTCGTATCTCTTTTTCACCTCTTCGCTGTTATTTTTCTCTGCGTCTCGAGCTCTCTTTTGTTTCGTTTTTTCCCTCTTTTTTTTTTTTTTTTTTGGTTTTTTTTCGTCTCGATAGGGAGACAGCGAAATATAAACGTTTCGCCGGGGCTTCCGGGGCTTCGCGCGCTCACTCGCCCACTTTAACATCTCGACAATGACAAACGAATGGCGAAAACAACCCGTATCGACATTTTGTTAGGACAAGAAGAGAAGAATGGAAAAATGCAAACGCTGGTCTTGCAAAATAACACGTTACATGGGCAATCGATGAAAACGTCTCTGGAACGAATCGGAAAATGAAAAAAAAAAAATTTGTATTGGAATTTTATTCACTCGTATAAATATTTATTCATTTAAAAATCAATATCTATCGATTTATGCCGATTAATTATTCGAATGTCGATATTTCTTTTTCTTTTTTTTTGCGCATTCGAGTGGCAAGGAAATTTGTAATGTATATTCACGCAAATTCGTTGAATCTTCCAACTCTTTTGGTCTCCAGTATTTTTTTTTATCATTGATATTTCAATTCAAAATTTTTGAACGAAGATACCGAATTATTCGTGACGAATTTTTGCCGGTATCGCATCGAGCTTTCCATCATCGCGGGTGATACATGCGATGTAATATCGAACAAAGTGTTATTCAACGATAGAGGCTTGCGCCAAAGTGCTTCTCGTAAGCGATTCTGGTACAAATGATCTTCAATACACGGAATCGCCATTGTCCGTGTTTCGCATTGTGCTTTTCCGCTGCAAGTGCATGGATTCCCTTCACAAAGAGAATATCCAAGTGGTCCTTTATCACTCGCATTACCGATAAACGTATTCTTCTTCGTTACTTCGGGAAATTTTCGAGCCGGCTTGCTCACCGTTCTTTCCAGAATAGAACAGAATTAATTCATGAATCAAAGAGTTGCGAAAAAGTATTGGAAAAGAAAAAAAGAGAAAGAAAAAAAAAAGATCGGCATGAGAATTTTTGTGAAACGCGTGAAAGGCGTTGAGACGACGCGTATATGCATTGAGCTTTTTGCAGCTCATGATTATTCACTTAATTCAAAGCTCATTAATCATTCGTTCCACGTTTCGAGGGCGAAGAGGGAGAAAGAGAGGGAATGAGAGGAGGAGAGAGGAGAGAAAGTGAGTGACGAGGACGTTGTGAAAAGGGCAAGAGAGCGGTTGAACCCAATGGAACATCCTTAGTCCGATTTACGTCGCCATTCAATCTGGAAAATCGAATTGTACGCATGGTCAATGGATTCGTCGAAGCGTGGCGTGTCGAGCCATTGTCGAAGCGAACTTTCCAAGACGAAGACGTGCTTTTCTTCCGTACTTCACCTCGTTCGTGCCTTTTCCTTTTGTCACATCGTCGAATCTGCTCTCGTAGCCGAGGCATTCGCTCTTCTTCGCTCGTCGTCCTCGTCGTCGCCGTCGTCGCCGTCGTTGTAGGTCGCGTTTCAAGAGGACAAATTAGGCTTCGACGTGCCAAGAAGACGATCGTTCCATTGTAATTGATAACGTATTATCCTCGATCCGGACGAGATCAACGACGTATAAAAATTTACCGTTGGATTATACGTTCCATGAATATTGACTTAAATATTTCGCGAATAAAATTATAATCGCATCGTAAACATTTTATAGCGATGCAGGTATAAAATTTTATTACGCTTTCATTATACGTAATTTATTTGTGTGGAAAATGCTGGGGGAAAAAGTTTAGTGCGGTAATTTCAATTTTGAGACTGTGTTTATGGAAATGGGTTGTATTTCTATTTTAGCTCGGATTTTATCGTTAATTAGTCAGATTAATTGATTACTTTGATGAGGAGCAATCGAACATTTTGATAAATACGGGTGATATGATTACTTGTTGAATCCATATGTCTCGATTAATTGAAGCCCGATCAAATCCAGCTCCGTTCTATAATGGAAATCATATTCGATGCGACAATTTAATCTAATTCAACGTCCCTCAATTACACGAATAAATTATGAATATATAAATAAATAAATCGAAAAAAAACAAAGGAATAAATTAAAAAATGTATTAATTCAACAATTAATAAATTCCGTTTCACCCAAATTATATTTGGCGCGTAAATTGAAAATTGGTAAATTGTTGATGTTGAAATGTTGATTATCAGTTGCACAAGTTCGTGAAACGAAGCTTATAGATGATATGAGAAAAATATTTAAAAAAACCAAGACCAATCCCATCAATAGCGAATGCAAAATATCGTCTTTATCAGCGTCAGAGTTAAACGAGAAAATGCGAGAAAAGTAATTTTTCCGAAAACGTTCCGGTACGATTCTCACAAGTCGCCCGAGACGATTCCACAAACAAGCCACATTCCCGGTCGTCTCGTTTCATCGTTCCACACCACGTGTCTCTTCACCCAGAATTTCCCAGACTTTTTGGGGGCGACGCTTTTGTTTTTCGCGAACTAAGCGTTTTCCTCGCAAGCTTCTAGTCGTCTCGTCGGTATCTCGCCGCTCGTAGCCACCCCACTGCGCTGACTAACCAAAGGATTTCTCCTACGATGTTTTCTCACCGTCGTATAGATATATATATATACGACAGCGGCTGCGTTTCCTCCAACGATTCTCGTCGCGGCAAACTCACACTCCGGAAAATCCGGAAAAACCACAACCCGCACGTAGAAATTCAACCCAGCTATTCTCATCTCTCGCGTTTCTCTCGGATCCCGCGGCTCGATCGAGATTCCTCGTCGTTTGACTCTTTTAACGGTTACTCGAAATTCTTTGGACTTTATGACATTTCTGTGTTCGAATTTGTGGTGAAGTTGCAAGAATAATAAAAATAATTCGACTTATTTTCACAATTCATTTTATCTGGGTAAATGATCCGAGTTATTATCTGTGTAAAAGTTAGAAAAATAATGAAGATAATTCCAGTTGTTTTCATAATTTAATCGTGGTTTTTTCTCCACAATTTCTATATCAATATTTCACAAGAAATATACTTCAAAACGTCACTGTCGATATTTCTCTGAAATTTTTTTACACTGTATTTACATCATAATTTTTTTAAAAACCCTAATTGCTTCCAATTCTCAAAGACTCAACGAATTCGGTGGCATTTTTACATCTATAAACAACGAAAACTCTAAATTGGAGTACAATAACTTCTAGCACTTGGGGTCGCGAGGACCCCCTGTGGACGCTATGCGATTCTATCAAAGTGCCAAAATGAGGGTTCAAGCCCGGACCACGAAAGGTCGACCGGTGTCACGACGACATAAACGATCTTTGCGGCTGGGCACACTCGATTAATTGAATTTCACGAAAATTTCGGAAAATCGTTGCACAGCGAACGAATTTCGAGGGTCGATGCAGAGAGAGAAATCAAACAAAATTGATTAGTGGGCTAGGTCGGCTTTTTTCTTTTTTTTATTATCCTCTTCGCTTCTCCCACATTCTCAGTTCGTCGGGAGTAATTCATTTCTCTATCGGGAATGACGTTATAATCGAATACGAGTCTTTGACCCTGTTTCGTGCGAATTCTTCTTGATTCGCGGGTCTATTAAACGTCGAGCGAATTTTCAATTTGTCAAATTAATATCGTTCTGCTTGAGCTTCTGTGTAACGAGCTCTGCTGACAAGAGTAAAAATTCTAGGCTCTACGTTCCAAATTTTTTTTCTACGTCTTTTTTCTTTTATACGGTGACGTTTATATGGATCTGAACGACTGATGAGAGCAATTCTCGTTACGACGATCTCATCTGCTTCTCTCGTGGAATGAGAAAAAAAAAGTCGAATTAGTATCAGCACAAAGCTACCTACGAATTTTAATCAATTTAATAATTGACCTGTCTCTCTCGCAATTTTGTAATCGCATCTCTGATACGGATAATCTTTTTTGAAACCGGTTGGCTGCAGAGATTTCCGCTTCTAACCCATCCTGTAAATTCATATTTTCTTCGTAATTCGTGTTCTCTCGCTAGCATCTTGTTAAGGTTTTTTTTTTTTTTTTTTACGGGATCAATGTCTCCAATGCGAATCCGTCTTAGCGACGATTTCTTCGTTCACTCTATTTTCGACGTTTATCGACGTTTATGTCAAGGAAAACGCGACTCAGGTCGGTAATAATTGACATCATTGCCTCAATTAATGTCCCAATTGAGACGTCTAGTCTCCTTCCATAATTTCATCTGTTCTAATTATAAATAGCTAGTCTATTCCTCGTCTAACAATGTTTCGCATTCGACTGATACGCCTTTAAAAAAAATCGTTGTTTCAATTTTTTTTCCGCTTTTTATTTCGATACGTTCTTGTTTTGTTTTTTTATTGTTTCGTTTTTCTATCACTTTATTCAGACCAACGATGACGGTGTGGAATTTGTGGCGATTCTCATGTGTTTTCTCCCGTAAATTTGTCTCGGAGGCCACAAACTGAAGATTTATGTAGTCAAACAAATGGAAATGCGTCACGTGCTCGACGCGGAATTATTTATTAAATTTTTCCCACGAGGTTTTACCCTCCCACTTTCCACCGGAGTGAAGCACAGACGCTGTCACGCGGGCTATCTCGATCTCATTCGCACTCACGCTTCGCTGGGTTCGACGAATTTATCGTTTCAACCGATTCGATAGAAATTCTAGCTTATTCGGAACGGTAGTTCATATATCTTTTACGAAAAGATTTGTCGATGTGTTCACTCTCGGGGATTATCCACTCTTCGATATTGTTGATATACTCCTAGCCGACGTTTACAGCAACATTGAATTATTATTGATGCAAAAAAAAAACTTTTTTTTTTTTGGGGTTTCGAACGAGTAAAATTGCAAATGGATTTTTTTTGTATTTCACTGATCCGTTTATTGAAATAATTTGTCGGTGTATTTATTTTCGTGAATTATCCGCCGATATCGAATATCGCTATTACACTTTTTTTTCGTACAAACGAGTAAGCATTTTTCTCCGTATTTTAACGTTTTGTTTGTTAAAGCAATTTTCTGAAAAAAAATCACTGAATGAGATGCAAAAAAATATGAATTTTATCATGTTCGTGTAATTTAATATTTCTTTAAAATCTCTCTGGAATCATGGATTCAACACCGAATGCCATATATCGATTTCAGTAAAAACCAGACTATTCATAACAGAGTTTAATCCCAAAAATAAAACTATAATCCAATCGAAATCCAACTCAATCAAATATTTTCGTGTCCTCGGGGAAAAAAAAGTAAAACAATTAGCTTACTCAATAATTCTGTTATATATTTTTTGCAACGATTCTAAAACAGAATTCGACACTACTGTACGCATTTTATCGGTTCGGTATAACGATCATATCAAGCCGATACGGAATAAACGAGATTTCCCGCTCGTTCCTTCGTGTACGTGTCAGGAGCATGTCCGATATATATCCGTAAAAAATCTACGGGATAAAAAAAATCGTTGGAGATCCCAGAAAATCACATCTGACCCGACCGCGAGGTCGCCACGAAATTCCCGTCGAGCCCATCGAAGCCTCCGACGTTTCCTTTGTGATGTTCATCCGCCTGTACGTGCTTCATCGTCCCAAAAAAAAAAAAAAAAAGAAAAAAAACGAAAATCTCCACCAACACGTCAAGATTCGTGATGGGCGACGCAACGTATCACCGAATTTGTTAAATTCCATTCGCATCCGCAGCGAGAACCGACGTCAATTACACGATTCGAAAAAGTGCACGTGCAACGCGCGAACGTTCGTCGTATCGCCGGGTATATCACTGACGGGAATTTAAATCGAGTTCGGTTCGGTTGACCCGGTCAAATACATTTTAATTAGTTTTGTCAAGCGAGTTTCACCGAACTCTCGTGCACGTATCTCCGTATATATACATATATATATATATTAGAGTGACCGTTAAAATAACTTTTTTTTGGGCTACCTCTTGTTTCGATAGGTTATGATGTATAAAAAAAGGGAAAAATACTTTTTTTCGATTTAGTGCATGCCTGATAGTGCCGAGAATCGATTAAGGTGAAAAAAAGGGCTTTTTCAGAGTTTTTCGCGTGTATCTCGTGATATATGCATTTCTTCTAATATGAGTACTCATAATAAATGAAAGATTATAACTTTTTCTATAAATCATGTCTCTTGCGTTAATTCCGTAATATGTATATTAGGGTGGCTTGAAAAAAAACTTTTTTTTTTTCTTCAACCAAAATACACTCACGCCAAAGTATCTTCCATCAAGAGAATTGTGTCCAAAGATGAGCCCGATCGGAATAGTTTTAGGGGTCGCGCAAGATTTTTCTAGTTTTCCCATTTGATTAACATGGGAAGGGCGTCAAGTTCCCATTCAAAAAATCGTAGCTCCGCTAATTTTATAGGTACGTTGATCTGGTTAGTTCCATTTGAAAGCGCTTGAAAAACTGCTTAAAATGACGTGCGGACCTTTGTGATCCAATTGCAACTTCAGTCGATAATTTTATTTTTCCATAAATATGTTGTTCTTTTCCGGTACAGACATACCGAGTGTCGCATTTTTATTTATACTTCAGGTTTCCACGAAAAAAAAAAATCCAATCGAATAGAAGTTCAATGAGGGTTTGAAGGAGGACATCCGAAAAAATAAATTTTCCAAAAATTCCAAAATGGCAGCGCTATGGTAGACAACATATTAGTTTAAAATGGAAACCATGTGTTCCGAAAAACTCAAAAATAATTCTCGTCAATACTTACAACTTTTGTATGAGTCATTTTTGGCTCCGTAGAAATCCGCGCGGAATTAAGCCCGATCCGACTATTTCAAGGGGTCGCCTCGATTTTTTTAAAATGTTTACATTTGAATAACACGGCGCAATAATTTCATTATCGAATGAACGTGAATCGACGAAAATGAGCTATAACAAGATAAATTACGAATGATCGCGTTGCAGTAGAGTCACCCGAAGTTACGAAAATCAAATAATAATATAAGAAGAGAGAATTAAAAATTTAACCCACAAAATCATTAAAATTAATAATATTCGTCTGTGATAAAATGTTGTTAATTCTCTCTTCTTATATTATTATTTGATTTTCGTAACTTCGGGTGACTCTACTGCAACGCGATCATTCGTAATTTATCTTGTTATAGCTCATTTTCGTCGATTCACGTTCATTCGATAATGAAATTATTGCGCCGTGTTATTCAAATGTAAACATTTAAAAAAAATCGAGGCGACCCCTTGAAATAGTCGGATCAGGCTTAATTCCGCGCGGATTTCTACGGAGCCAAAAATGACTCATACAAAAGTTGTAAGTATTGACGAGAATTATTTTTGAGTTTTTTGGAACACATGGTTTCCATTTTAAACTAATATGTTGTCTACCATAGCGCTGCCATTTTGGAATTTTTGTAAAATTTATTTTTTCAGATGTCCTCCTTCAAACCCTAATTGAACTTCTATTCGATTGGATTTTTTTTTTTCGTGGAAACCTGAAGTATAACTAAAAATGCGACACTCGGTATGTCTGTACCGGAAAAGAACAACATATTTATGGAAAAATAAAATTATCGACTGAAGTTGCAATTGGATCACAAAGGTCCGTACGTCATTTTAAGCAGTTTTTCAAGCGCTTTCAAATGGAACTAACCAGATCAACGTACCTATAAAATTGGCGGAGCTACGAGTTTTTGAATGGGAACTTGACGCCCTTCCCATGTTAATCAAATGGGAAAACTAGAAAAATCTTGCGCAACCCCTAAAAATATTCCGATCGGGCTCATCTTTGGACACAATTCTCTTGATGGAAGATACTTTGGCGTGAGTGTATTTTGGTTGAAGAAAAAAAAAGTTTTTTTTCAAGCCGCCTTAATATACATATTACGGAATTAACGCAAGAGACATGATTTATAGAAAAAGTTATAATCTTTCATTTATTATGAGTACTCATATTAGAAGAAATGCATATATCACGAGATACACGCGAAAAACTCTGAAAAAGCGCTTTTTTTCACCTTAATCGATTCTCGGCACTATCAGGAATGCACTAAATCGAAAAAAAGTATTTTTCCCTTTTTTTGTACATCATAACCTATCGAAACAAGAGGTAGCCCAAAAAAAAGTTATTTTAACGGACACTCTAATATATATATGTATGTGCACGTTGAAAATTGAGTAATCTGGCAACCAACCCCGACGAAGCTTCAAAAGCCCCGTCATTTATCTGTCCTTTCCGCGACCGAAGAAGTTGTCAAAAGATTCGGAGAATTTTATTTCCTTTCTTTTTCTTCCTTATTTAAAAAAAAAATTTTTATTTCAACCGCTGAAGCGATTTTCCCATAAGCTCTCTTCCCCGTTGGAGCGGTTTCGGTACGTCTTTCATGAGTGGAAATTGGTCGCAGCTCGGCGTAGATACGTCGACGTTATAGGTCCCGCTCGACCGAGACCGTCTTGACGAAGCTTTAAGCTCTTTGCGTTTACCGCGAGCGGTACTCTCGTTCGCTAACGGTTCTTTTTCGTTCGTCGGGGCATTGCCGTCGATAAATTTTCCCAACGACCGGAAAAAGTTTTCCATCCTCGTGAAAAAGTGACTGGTCGGTAAACGTGGCGAACGCGGTTACCGAGCGAAATATATACGCCCTTCGCGTAACTGCGTTCGTCGAAATCGTGTCCTTTGGCTATTCGGGGGCGCCGGAGAAGGAACGATAGAACGTCGACGACGAAGACGACGACGACGACGAATCTTCGACGGAGTTTCGCGACGAACAACTTGTTAGCAAAACGACCATTCACAACGAAGCCAGAAAAGCACGAGGACGAGAACGGTGTAGCTCAAAGCCCGCGTGCGAAACCGAAACGGGTAAAACCCAGCGAGATGGAACGTTTTCGTGCGCGCCAACTTGAACCAATGGGGCTATCCTTAAAGGACGGCTTCGTCGAAAGTTGTCCGGGTTGCCGTTGGCCGGGTCTTCGGTGATGCTTCTCGGGCGGTAACGAATAGGTAGCTTTCGAAGCTCTAACGTGGAGCGCGAAACTTTGCGAGAGTTTTCGGTTTTGCCGTTAGCCCATCGGTTCGATCGATTTTCTATCAATTATCGATGATTATCACGCTGTTGGGGAAATTGTCCGATAACGGGGAGTGCGACAATTAAACGGCGTTATTATTTCGTCGAGTCGTTGGATCTGATATGGCTGACGGAGTAATTGGCGATCGGAGTATGTAGAGAGTGGATGTATGACGAACGTATGTAGTTTGAGATGTGAAAATTGGACATGTATATTTTTTAGGCGGATTGGATACAATTTATGGGCAGTTTATATGTCTATAAATTATGTATAAATTAATACATTATATAAAAGTTACGTTATAATATGAGAGAATATGGTATTAATATTATTATACCATAATATTAATTGGAATAATATTTTTATGGAAGTGTAATCTAATAATTTTCCATTTATAATTTATATACCTATATATTTTCCTAAATTATTCTATCATATATAAATCGATAGAATGTATCGCTATTGAATGTATACAACCAACGTTCAATTCAATAAAAAATATTCATGTATATATTTTGTAATATATATTTTTTTAAAAGTTATTTTCTACAACTTAAAGTATCGATACAAGCCCAAAAGCTACAATTTCCAAATATAATTCGATGTACGAGTTTACCTCTCATCTCCAAAAGTAACTTCTGGCCCAAAGTTAAATGGAAATAGTGACTCAACTGCAATCGTCATAAACGCTTCGAAACGAACAATATCAATATCCCAATCAAAGCAATTCGATAAATCATTCCGTTGTACAAAAATAAAAGTAATGGCCAATCGTCGAAGCGTCTATCTTAATCGACCCAATGAAACAAACGATAATTACGCAGTCCGGTCTCACACTCGAGAGTTCTCTCGTTTTTCTTATCGCGTTACGTTTAATTGCTCCGATGAAATCGGACCTCTCGATGGGATAAACGGATAATGGTCGAACGGGGAACAGTCGGGATGAGATAAAATCGATGTCAATTGTCAACGATGACGGATATAATGGATTCCCAGATATATCTGGGAACTAGTAGACGGAAATGGTTGTGGAGTTTGAACAACGTGAACGAAGTTTCAATTCTGACCGCTTATCATTGCATTCATTGTTCACATCGAGCAGTCTCGACGATTACGACGATTCGGATAATCGTTTTATTCACGTATAAATGCACGAGCCAATCAACCCCCCGATGAGTTTTGTCGTCGCGTCGCGAGCTTTTACATCGAACTTTGTTTCGCAAACTCCGTAGGTTTGACAAATCCGCGCGAATCCACGAGCGAATCCTCGGTTCGACGTTGGCTTTCGTCGCTTCGCTCCGGGGAATTTGGAATTAGCTAAGTATAATCGATTTTCCAGTTCAACGGATTTGCCGATGGGTCGAATTTGTCCGATGAGTTATATCTCGCTCACGAGTACGCGGTAATACCGCATATAACCGACGGAACTCTGGATTTAATCGCGCACACGGACGTTTTCGCCGCGAGTCTTCGCCTCAAAAGCTCGACGAATTAGTTCAGACACTGAGAAAATTAACCGTTGAATGCTTTATTTATTTATGTTGTTTGCATCATTTTTTTAGTCATATTATTTATGAATTATTCTTGCTCCATTTGAGTCAATAAATCTGTACAGACTAATATTCTTACGAGAAGTGAGATTCTGAAACCTAATTTTCAATTTGGAAAAAAAATATTTAATTGCGTCGATATTTATGCGGTCGATTTTGGCTTTAAACTGATATTTTACGCAAGCCGGAATAAATCGTCCAAAATATTAAAGAAAAAAAAACTGCTCAATATCTGCAACATTTTTTCAAATTAATTTCAAAGAGTTCCATAAAAATCAATCTTTCATTCCAATTTCAACCCGTTGCAAGCCTCAAAAACCACCCCAAAACAGAATTCATTCATTTCTCGTAACTCACTGCAACTCCACAGTAAATTACGAAAACTTTCCGAGCTTGCAGTTGTATTCTTTGATTTCACTGACTGGACTAGAAACACATCAACCCGCCCTGTAGAAATTCCCATCGTCGCGTACAACTCTCGCACGCGTTAACCCGTTCATACAATTAATTCCTAGAACGTTTCGCACTTAACGCCGGATCTTTCGCATCCGTCTCCTCCGTCTATCCTTCGGGGGTTCTTCAATCTTCCGCAACATTTCCCAACCAAAAACCAAACTTCGTCCGTCGGCAAAACGTTAACGTTCTCAGCATTCCACGGTTTGTTGAGCACAAGTCTGGGCGAATGTTCTTAGCGGCTGGGGTTGTGGATAGACAGACGTCCCCTCGTCTTTCTCTCCCCCTTCTTCGCCCGTTCCGCTTAACCGGGTGGTAGACCGTTCTCATCGTAAACTTGGCGATAACAAGGAGGCTGACGAGTGTGAGAGCGTGCATTTGAGGATGAGAGAAGAGCTACGTTGGTTGTCTAGCAATGGTTGAAGTGAGTGCATATGCACAATAAGAGCAGTCGTATAAGTCGAATCCGCTTGTCTAAACATCGCTCTTTGTTTCTCTCTCTCTCCCACTCCCGTGAATTGCGCTTTGGGCCACTTCGAGCCATTCAATCTTCGTTTCGTCTGAATAATGCAAATTCCATTCGCGGCCACGCCGCCCGCGATCCGAGCTCTCGACGCTCCCACGACGTTGCAACCCGCGTCGGGGCCGCAGCTGTGCGGCGAAGAGCAACGTCACGAGATGCGCTCTTGTGGCTCGTCGCAGTCGATAAATGGAAACGGGGGAAAAAATAAGTGGACGACGAAAAAAAAAAAAAAATGAATCGCAGGGAGGAAAGATGTTACGGGGAAGAATGGCGACACGATGGTTCGATTTGGCGGGGTTCCAGATGTGGAAAAATCGTCGTTCGATATTCGAGAGGGCTCGCGCGACACTGGCAGATTATTCGATCGATGATCGCATCTGTACGACGGTTCGAGGTCTAACCGTGTCGTGTTTGAAAAAATTATTTTTCTTTATTTTCTTTCGCTCACTTTATATTTAATCTAGGAAAAAAGGAATTAATTATTTGTTTTTACTTCGTTATATTTTTTAGCTTGATTTATTTTTATTCTTATTTCTTTAAACTCACTTTTAACGAATACGGAAGTGAAGAGAGAAAGGTTGAAAAAATGTTGTTTCAGCACAAACGCGTCGATGAGAAATTAACGAGTAGCGTTTTAAGTTCGCACTGGGTTTTCTTTCATTATCTTGCGAACGTCTTTTGTATTTTTCTTTGTTTTTTTTTTTTGCGCCAAGGCGAGTAACGTTGGAAAGACGTATTTGCTTGTCCGTTAATGGAATAGCTTCGGGGGTGGCGCGAGGGGTCCGGGGAGAATGAGCCTGAGGGGTCGGAGAGGAGAAAAAAGAAACGTAACGGGGAACCCCGAGCTAGTACAGTAAAACGCGAGGCTATTATTCTTCTCCGTGCAATATAAGTCGCAATTACGCAAGCCACGTCTTGCGTTTCTTAATCAAGTCTCGATACTCGAAGTTTCGCCGGCGCTGAGAATTCTCACGATTTTGCTTACGCCGCTCGATTTCACGATCGTCGCGTTTATTCCGAGTCGCGGGACGACAAAATCCGGCAGCTTGGGTTTGGATTTGAGATTCCGGCGGCTGGTTCTCGTACCAATTGAGAATCGGCACGAGTTACACGACCCCACCCCTTTCCTCCCGCAATCGCTGATTTCCACTCCGACGATGTTCACTCGTTAATCTTCATTTTTTATCGAGTACCCTCTTTGCCCCCCCACTATTTTGTCGCCTCGCGAACTAATTCGTTTCACGTCGGAAGGAAAAATCGTCAAAAAAAGTTCTACTTGGTCGCGATATACGCGCGAACGTATTGAGCTGCTGTTATCGGCGACACGATTTTTCATCGGTATCAGAGAAAAAAGAGCTTTTTCGCCCGGTGCAACGGGAAGGGGGGGGGGGGGAATTAGAGGATGCAGATCGACTGTTTAGGAACTCGAAGTAATTCGGCTTGCAAGTTTGTTCTTCCATTCCTGCCTCTTTCTCTTTCTCTTTCTCTCTCTCTCTCTGTGGAGCGAATTGTGTTTGCACCGATTCTTCACCCGTCCGCTTACCGAGTGCGTACTTATTATTTGTAATTATCAAAGCAAAGCCAGCTTTTACCGTGGCCCTGTTCCCCACTCGCCGCGTTCCTTGTCCTGCGCATTTAATCCCGCGAGACGTAAACGTCGGGGTAGTTTGCTAAGTACAAAGCGGATTCGTCGAGTGTTTGAGGTTGTTTCCGTCTCTCTCTCGATTTTTTTTTTTTTGCGTTTGTTTTTTTTTTTGTTTCATGTTTTCGGTAGCCTCGTTACGCTCGACGGTGGAAAACCGAGCGAGACGTCGTCGAGAAAACGCGCGACGGCGGACGAGAAAGAGAGGATAGCCGGAAAAAAAATAAAAAAAAGCTTGCGTTCGTTCAGCCGCCAGACACACGAGAGAGACTCACGATGTTCGCGAGGGCTCTGTGAGACACACCGTGAAACAACTCGTTTGCGGAAGCACCTGCATAATTGCACTTTCTTCGCCGCGACGATTTCACAGACTGGCTTTCTTTACTCCCGTGTGTGTATTTTTTTTCTCTTTCTCTTCTTTTAATTTCTTCTTTCCTTTTCTCGGTGACTTTGAAAAACGTTTCTTTAGCCCGCGCTTCTTCACTCGAGACTTTCGTTTTTAAGTACCATTGGCTCGTTAACTTCGCCCTCGGTTCGAATGCATCTTCATAATGAAGTTTCGAAGTCGGCAGCAACGACGCCGATCGATTCAAGATTAATTAACAAGTTCGAAATAAATATTTCTGATAATGAAATAAACTGTAATATTTTTCTACGAAAAATAACGTAGAAAACACGATTTCGTATTCATCATTGTTTCAGAAAGCTGGAAATAATGTTTGTCCATTGGTTTTATTAAAAATGCAATAAATGTCCGTAACGATACGGATAAATCGACAAAATTATATTTCCACGAAATATCGAGACTCAGAGATTCATCGCGGCTGACGGTGGCGTTTAATTCGTCGCGATAAATAAAAAGATATGGCAATCTATGTGTTTCAACGTCGCCGTGTGTTCGCCGCGTTTGTGGCGTCAGATCGTGCGGTGAGAGGAAAGATGCGCCGGGCGTTGCATTCTCGTACGTCGGGCTATTGCGGTCGTCATTCTTTTTTTTTTCTCTCGTTCGACGCTTTCGAAAATTGCCTCGCACACGTTTTTCCCGTGGAAGGCGGGGGTGAAAGTACGAGAGGTATCGGGGAGAAGAGGAGAGTGGAGGCGATGAAAGAGCGAGGACAACGACAATGACGAAGCGGGGGTGGGGAGGGGGGGGGAGGTTAAGGGTGGTAGGGAGGACGACGATGGGTTATCGGGTGGCGATCTATGTAAGCGATTTTCCATCGCGAGACAAGTGGAAATGTGAGAGCGAGAGAGAGAGAGAGGCCAGAAAAGATATGAAATATTGTTTTATTCGCCATAAAACCTTATGCGTTTCAAGGGAATTGAAATTCTTCCTCGGGGTATTGAAAAAAGTCGATGGTGGGTGAAAAAAAGAGAGAAAGGAGGAAGAGCACATGCCACAAACATGCATGTATATATATATGTAACGAAAGGGCACGCATGGCGTGTATGGGCATGACTGGAAAGGGAGCGGACGAGCGAGGGACGAAGGGTCAGATGCTTACGAGCGTTTTGCGGAATATTGACAAATTCCTGCGGTTCCACGAACACGCAGCTATTTCTGTTCCGGTGATTGCATTGTTCCGCACTGGATCTTGACAGCGATTGCGCGAGGAATTTATTCGAGCCTTAAGATTTTCTGTTAGTGACATTTCTTGGAACAGGAAATAATGACATTTTTCATGTTTATCAATAGACGCACGGCTTGAATTGAAGAGAAGGAATATTTGCCAATATATTTTATTGAATCTAATCGAATTTCATTTTTTACATTATTATTATTATTATTAAAAATTCAGTCTGAATTTTCGTTGTGACAAGAGTGAACAAGTATCTTGAGGAGGTCTGCATTTCGAAACGAAATTTTGATCAACTACGTTTCATTAATTCAACAAAGCTATGATTTCATGTAAAAGTTTTTCCTCCATCAAAACTAGAGCAGAAGTAGAATTTCACCAAACTCGACTTTACGACGACCAGATTCGTTTTAATAAGTCTCGGACGGGGTTGATTTCTCGTTCCCGTCGCAAACTCGCCACCGCATAAAAACCCCGGAGTTTTATATCCCAACGTAGGAAAAAAAGCAAAAAAAAAAAGAATTAAAAAAATAAAAAACAAACAAAAGATAAAGCGTCGCAAACTGGAAAACATGGCAAGATAAAAACCGTAGCAACGTTTCGAAGCCGGGGAATATTGATATTGTGTGTCCGGAACGAAGTGAATTCAGTCCATAAATACTAACCGTACCCATACCCACCGTTCTTGGTGTGTAATGCTATATGTATATAAATTTTCAGTGCATTACATGCACATGAAGATACATACATCGAAGGATAGTGCGGCATGTCGTATTTCAAATTGTCCGAGCCTCTCGCTGTGGCGACGTGGAGCGAAGCTGCAAAGACCATTCTCGGTTTTCCTCGGCGCTGCTGCTGATGCTGCTGTTGCTGCCGCTGCTGCTGCTGCTGCTGCAGCTGCAGCTGCATCTACAGCGTCAGAGAGCTTGAACACGGCGAACTACCGAGGTCCCGGTAGCTACTCTATGCTCCGGGATACATAGAGAATCGAGTATAGATACTGCAGGGGTTGAAAATTTACCAGACTAGCACCATGGCAGCAGCGACAACAGCACACTGTTCTATACAGTATCACGGATGCACCCCGGGAATTCGCGTATCGGTGAAACGCGAACGGCGAGTGCGGGTTTGGGAGGGAGGAGGGTGGACGAGGAGAGAGGGACGGGGTAAGGGAGGTTTGCCCAGGGCGACATCGCCCACGCAGAGAGGCTTTTTACCGTGCCCACGGCATTACGGAAAACCAGCGGCGGCAGTGCGGTACATGGTTTTTGGTACAGGGTAGTAGTAGTCCGGCTCTATAACGTATGTACGATATTTCCGGGCTCTCCCCACATTCGTGGTACCTACACGATTCCACGGACGAAAGAAAAACGCATAGACGCGAGGATTGTGAGACTGAAATCACAGTGATCATGCACGGGGCGTACTTGACCGATAATCCGCAAGATAATGCGCGTATTTAATCCCGAAGCGATGTACGAAGGATATCTGTGGTTCGGAGGGAAAACCGAGAGAGTCTGTGAGAAGAGATTTCGAGAAGAGATTTTGGGTTGCCAACGATGTATCGCAGTAGGCGATTCGAGATGAAAATTATAATTATCAGGCTAAATTTGGTGTTTGGTGTTATGCAAGACAGCATTCGGTCAAATTTAAATAGTATGTAATTTATTACGGATGAAAAGAACACTGTTGGACTTATTCGGTTTTGTCCGCAAATCATGGGGTCACCTGGTTTCGTCTACTGATGCGAGACAATTGACAATCTATGTACATTGTCGGATAACGAAATTTTTCTTTTACCGATGGAACAGTTTCAGGAATAATAAATATATCACGAATGTTGTTGATTTTTTTAAATGGAAAAACGGTGGACTTATTCGGTTTTTTCGACAGAATGGCGTTATTTCATTACATTTTTTTTTTTTTATGTTCTCCTGTATAATCAATTTTCGGTAATTGTGTTCGAAAACGATGTTTACAATTTAAATTACAAGAATCTGATTCCATTTAATTTTTTAAAATAAATAGACGTATTCAATTTTGCCTGCAAACCACGGATATTTTTAACAAATTATCATGAATTCGTGTATTTAGTCCGGAATAGTTGCAGCCACTGCACTTACGAAGCTTTTTGGTTTTTGGTCTCGTCAGATGTGCAGCAACTACGACACGTTTTCCTTCTCGTCGAGCGAATGAATTCGCGTTCGTGTGTTTCGTAACTGCAGGTGCATCAACGTATAAGCACGAATTTACTTTTGTACACGGGAAACTAACGCGAATGCGTCGGACACGACGAAATATCACGAGTTTCGAGGGTTATTTCTCGAGGGTGCACCTTTGTGACGATGATGGGGGTTGCCGGGCATTTCCGAGTTGTAAAATCGTGCAGATGTTGTTGCGAACAATTGGCTTTGAGGTGCGCTCGACTGTGGCGGCTGACTATCCACTGACCCTTTCTACATGTCGTAGGGAAGAACTTTTTTTTTTTTTTTTCGCTCGTTGGACACTCGCGTTACGAGTACGAGTTTTGTTTTGTTTTTACACGTTTCGCGGTAGTTGTCGTTAGGTCGGGTATGCGTTGAAATGTTGCGGATGAATGATACATGATAGTTCGTTGGCTATGGCTATTTTTTGGTTGATACGTGTAATGCTGTGCAATTACGTAATTTGGGGTGGAATTTAATGACTTTGTATGGCGTATAAACAGTTGAAATAGATGTAGAGATCTAAGGACAAATTTAACATCTAATCTTTCATGTTTTTGAGTATTTTGTTAATGTAATAATGTAATTAGTGCGTAGACATCGAGAAATAAAATAAAATAAAATAATAAAAAGTAAAACAAAATAGAATAAAAATTTAAAGTATTTTTTTTTTCAGTACGAAAGGTACGATTGTTTGCTTCGTGACAACTGGGTCGTTTGTTTTCAACCTGTTACGGTGTAATAGCAGCTCATAAATTTCAATTATGAATTAACTACCGGAAATTCGTTTTTCCTGAATTTTTTTTTCCCGAGCATTAATTACGCGATGCGGGTACACGAAAAATGTCCGAAGGTAATGCACGCGAAGCGTAGCCTCGGGTTAATGCAAAGAATCCGTGCCTTTCTCTTTCGCATTTCCGTCGCGTTCGTTCGCCCAAAACTCCGACGTTCATACGAATCGTCGAGTGGCTCTGAATTTTTAATAACATCGCCGGGCGAGTGCCAGCCCGCCAGTCATACTGACCCCACTTCATTCCCACGAAGCATAATTTTTCTTTCAACGTTCGTTTCGCTCTTCGCCGTTCTCGTCGTGCTCTTTCTTCTTTCGCGAACTTCTTTGCTACGAAACTTTTCCATTTACCCGGTCTCAATCCCATGCCCGGTGTTGCAATTCCTCGGAAGATTCACTCGGTCCGCACAGCAGCCGAAGAATAATCATTTTTCCACATTTTTCATAATCAATTTTACGTACGATAATTCATCACACAAAATTTTCGAGAGGAAATAAAATTCATCGCTTCACTGAAAATGCGTAATTTTTCGTTCCATCGTTTTTCATCGACTCATTTTTATTCGTCGTATCGATTTTCGGGTCGCTGCTTTATTCGTTTTCGGTTGTTCGTGACGAGAACATTTCGTTTTTTATTCAAACACCTTTCCGTCACGAATAAAAATGGAGATCGATCGATTCGCTTGGGTGAAATGAGAGAATGAAGGGGAAAAAAAGCGATTTGAAATTTCTTTTGAATTCAAAAAAGTGTTTACGGCGTATTGCGTGATTCGCAGCCGGTAAATTTAATCTTCCATTCCCCAAACTCGAGCTTCATCGCATATAATATTCCTATTTCTTTTTTTTTTTTTGCACTTCAGAAGTGAGTCACCGGACTGAAATCGTTAATATAAAATGTGGCACTCTCGACGCGGTGCAAAGCGCAAACCCAGTTGGGTTTCGCCGGGCCGGCGGTTTTCCCTCGTCGGCGAAGCCGGATCTTTTCGTGCACGAAATTCTCACGAGCCGGCCCTCTCGTTGCATCTTTAATAACATCCTCGAGTTCACCGCTGTGCTCTGTCAACCGCGCCTTCCTATCTCCCGTTTTTCCGCTTGCGGAAAAACCACCGTGCGGGAGAAAAAAAAAGAATGGAAAAGGAAAATGTCAGCTTTCGCAA